>BPLQ01007839.1:0-28396 GCA_021605075.1 Caerostris darwini
ATAATTTGTCACTGCTTACAGGAAAGTTGAAAGATTCCAGTGAGAAGGGATGGAGGATGCACGCCTAGCTGGGAGAGGGAATAATCCTGGAATCCAGCATCATGCGCTCAGTTTCCGCCGTTGTATCTGGGGATCCAGAATTTCTACGGCAATTATCAAAGGCTCATTAGAAATATATCTGCCAGATCTAACTAAATATAGCAATGAAAGTCACAATGAAATAAAATTTATATGAGTGAAATCCAAAAATAAGTGAAATTATTGATGAAGTTTTGTAATGTTGGTCTATATGTAACAAGGAGGAAACAAAGTTTGAAAAAATGCATTTCAGAAGGTAAGGGGATTCAAGACTAATCCATAAAGTCATATTTAAATAGACAACATGAGTACAGGGCCTGCGGTCGAAGTGAACTCATTGCCACCAATGGACCCACCATACTTAGGAACAGAATCATCGACTATATCTTCTGCCAAAAACTTCACTTACTTGCAGTGAAAACTTTATATGGTGTAGTGAAGTTACCATAGGCTCATTGTGTATATGCTAACATTGTAACATTGTTCTGTTTCAATAAATTTAATTTCTTTTATTTCTTCCCTTATTTTATATACTACCCACCAACTCTTCTTCCTTCTCCCACTGCAAATTT
This sequence comes from Caerostris darwini, assembly GCA_021605075.1. Lineage (NCBI taxonomy): Eukaryota > Metazoa > Arthropoda > Arachnida > Araneae > Araneidae > Caerostris > Caerostris darwini. Next base: position 651 of record BPLQ01007839.1, read on the forward strand.
GTTAGAGATTTTCAGACATTAAGACAACAGCACAGGTCAAGGTACTGTGGCCTCCTTCTTTTTTAATAAGAGAATGTTGACTGATCTAACATTATGACATTAACATTATTATTATGTTATGATCTAACATTATTAAGTATCACTTGATATTTTGTGCGGAAAATAGAGATCCTTTGTAAACTACAATAAAGAACTTATTTGTATATCTGAATTGGAATAAAACGTAAATTAATTATTAAGTATACTGTAAATATTTTGAAAAAAAATTCATTGATAGCCACTTTAAGAGAATAATTACAAATAAAATCAAAATATGCCCATATGAGAGCACATTCAAATATCTCAACAGTCTGATTGGTAGTCACTTCAGATCTCTGTTCTATTCCAACGGTAAAGAGACCTAACTAGTTTGCCCCAAATGCCGTAATGACTAAGCTTCCCCAGACGATGGTCTTGACTATTTGGGGCTCTGCAAACAGGACCTTTTTACTACGCTATTGCTTCTTTTGGACTTTTATAATATCATGGACTTGATGATAAGAATTGAGACTTCATGATAAGCAACAAAAAAAAAATCTTTTTTGTTGCTTATTCCTGTAAGCTGCACGTGATATTTTGTGGAAAATGAAGATTCCTTGTAAACTACAATAAAAAACTTATTTGTATACCTGAATTGGAATAAAATGTAATTCAATTATTAAGTTTACTTAAATTATTTTGAAAAAAATAAATCTTTGATAGTCACTTTAAATGAATAATTACAAATCAAATCAAAATATGTCCAGATGACAGCATATTAGGGACGAATGACTTTTGCAAACGCATTAAAACCCGGTTTGACAGCAAATCATGTGCTTTGACTTCGCTCCAGCAAAAGTCGCTTTTTCTTGCACATCAAAGGGAGCCCATTTACGACCAGCTGTCACTCAAAGCCTGAGATAACGTGGGTTGTTTTTTGCTGCCAAACAAAAACCCTCGCAGTGAAAGCCATTCGCCTTTTGTGTGCTCTCTTTTGGATGGACCTTTTTTTAAAGCAATGATTCCAACGGATGCCAACAGCGTAATAGGACCTAACTTTTCTACTCGTTAGCCCCACACAACTTGGCCACGATTTGTACAAACACATTATTATTTATTTAGTTATTTTAAAAGTTATTATGTTATGAATGAATGGAATATTATGTTATGAATGGAATATTATGTTATGAATTGGATGTTATGTTGTATGTTATGAATTGAATGTTATGATATGTTATGAAATGAATGTTATGATATGTTATCAATTGAATGTTATAGGTTATGATATGTTATCAATTGAATGTTATAGGTTATGATATGTTATCAATTGAATGTTATATGTTATGAACTGAATCTTATATTATGTTATGTTATGATATGCTATAAATTTTATGCTATGCTATAAATGTTATGTTATGTTATGACATGCTATAAATGTTATGTTATGTTTATGACATGCTATAATGTTAAGTTATGTTATGAATGTTATAAATTGAATGTTTTCAAATATTAAATGATTTTCTTTAAATCGATATTTTAGATTTAACATACCATAATCAAAAAAATTCGTTAGTATGAAAAGAAAATAAAGTTTAATTATTACATCGTTATTGCTGCAAACACTCTAAATATAAAAATACTAAAAAAAATTACCTGTATTAATAACGACTATCTTAAAATAATTTAACTTCTTTAAAAAATAAAAATATAATTATTAAATTTTTTAAAAAGAGATTTATTGAATCAAGCAAAAGATGAAAAATTGTAAATGTATTAAATTAATAACATTAAAAATAAATAGCCGTACTTGCTGATATATACTCAAGTTAAAAAACCAAGGCACATATGATATGTAAAGGCACGTATGTAAGGTAGATACTCTTATGTAAATCATAACATAAGAGTATCTATCTTATCGTACATTATCAAATGCAAAACAATTAACTGCTTAAAAAAGTAAAATGTAATTAATAAATTTTTAAAATGAGATTTATTGTTAATACTCTTATATGAAATTAATAATACAAAAGATGAACAATTGCAAATGTATTAAATTAATAACATCGAAAATAAATAACTCTACTTGCTGATATAATCAAGAAAAAAAATACCAAGGTACATGATACGTGTATCTATGTAACTTATCATATATTAACGAATTCGAAACATTTAACTGCTTTAAAAAGTAAAATATAATTATTAATTTTTTTAAAAAAGAGAATTATTACATCATGCAAAAGATGAAAAATTGTGAAAGTATTAAATTAATAACATTAAAAATAAATGATTCTACTTGTAAGATTTCTACTTCGCGATATACGCAAGTTAAAAAAACAAGGCGCTTGATAAGATTGCCATAATTAAAGAGAAAATACACGTAATTTTTAATGTTAACGAAAAATAACGCCTTTAGCTTTTTCTTTCTTTCTTTCTATGTTTGTATTTATAGGAAATAAATTTTTGTGGATTAAATTAAACCTTTTTTTTTTAACTCTGTGAAAAGCGCTTACGAGCTTGTTTAAAAAATAATGTCAAGTCATACTAATCTCTGAGCGTCGTTCACTTAAGTAATTGCACTTTGTTAGGTATTCACTACATTGAACAAAAAAAAAGTGCACGAAAAACGAAGTTAAATCAAAGATTGCATACACTAACACTAGCTATTCACTTTTAATTAATTTAGTGATTTTTTCGAAAATAATCAGTAGAAGAAAAGGCAATAAAATAGAAAGAAAAGAAACAGTAAAAAACAAAAAAACAAAGAAAAATAAAATTAAAGATAGCACGTATCGTAATTCGAGCGATCGATGCTATTTTTCTCTAAAGATTTTTGGAGAGAAAAATTCGTAAAAGATTTTATCGGATATGAGAGCTAGATTACGAACAAACAATTTATTGTTATTAGAAGTGCAAAATCACATAGTTAACGTAATCTAGGGCAATAATTCATAATTTGTGTGTCAACTTTTGCGTGTGGTGGTGCTCTTTTGTATCGGGAAAATGAGAAGGATATATTTCTCTTAAAAGTTTTACAATCGCTTTCCATGGGATTTTAAAAATATCTTTATTTATTAGATAAATGAATTTATTGTATCAAAATCCAATTCTAGTGAAAAGAACATTGCATGGAAGGGTAATAATTTAGTTAAGCGAATCAAAATATAAATAACATATATGTATATTACACTGCCTGACTAATGACTCAGTGGCAACGTGAGCCGTTGTTGAGGATTAGGGAGGAGGTTCAATCCAACGGCGTCAAAAACACTTTAAAAAAATGAGGAGGTTTCAATGGCGGTTGTAATGTTCAGCATCTTGCCTAATTAATCAGATTACCTGGTGGGAATTTTCCAAGGTTTCTTCCATACGATACGCAATTGCTGGGTAGTTCCACATAAAAGTCCACCCGGAAGGCACTGCTCTTCTTTTTTAGCGACGTGGAGCAAAAGTCAGACTTCTACCTATGGGTGTTCAATCACAACAGAAGCTGGCACATGAAAAGAGTATCTATCTTATCGTATATTATAAAATGCAAAACAATCAATTGCTTTAAAAGGTAAAATATAATTATTTAATTTTTTAAAAAGAGATTTATTGAAACTTGCAAGAGATGAAAAATTGTAAAAGTATTCTTATCTTAACATGTGCCTATATTTATCTGTCTTAACATGTGCTTTTGTTTTTTTTATACTTGTATATATCAACAAGTAGGATCCTTTATTCTATTATCAAATATATTTATTATTCAATTCAAAACAATTACCTGCTTTAAAAAATAAATTATAATTATTAAATTCTTTTAAAAAGAGATTTATTGAATCATGCAAAAGATGAAAAATTGTAAAAGTATTAAATCAATAACATTAAAAATAAATGATTCTACTTGCAAGATTTCTACTTCACGATATACGCAAGTTAAAAAAAAAAAAAAACAAGGCTCATGATAAGATTGCCATAATTAAAGAGAAAATACAAGTAATTTTTAATGTTAAAGAAAAACAACGCCTTTAGTTCTTTCTTTCTATGTTTGTATTGATAGGAAATAAATTTTTGTGGATTAAAATCAACATTTTTTTTTTTTTTTTTTTTTTTGAACTCTGTAAAAAGCGTTTGCGAGCTTGTTTAAAAATAATGTCAAGCCATACTAATCTCTGAGCGTCGTTCACTTAAGTAATTGCACTTTGCTAGGTATTCATTACATTGAGAAAAAAAAAGAGCCCGAAAAACGAAATTAAATCAAAGATTGCATACACTAACACTAGCTATTCATTTTTAATTAATTTAGTGACTTTTTCGAAAATAATCAGTAGGAGAAAAAGCAATAAATAAGAAAGGAAAGAACCAGTGAAAACCAAAAACATAAAAGAAAGAATAAAATTAAAGATAGCACGTAACGTAGCTCCAGCGATCGATGCTAATTTTCTTTAAAGATTTTTGGAGAGAAATTCGTAAAAGATTTTATCGGATATGAGAGCTTAGAATAGGAACAAGCAATTTATTGTTATTAGAAGTGTAAAATCACATACTTAATGTAATCTAGGGCAATAATTCATAATCTGTGTGCCCAGCTCGTACTAGGTGGGGCTCTTTCTTATCGGAAAAATGAGAAGGATATATTTCTGTTAAAAGTTTTGCAATCGTTTCCATGGGATTTTAAAAATTTCTTTATTTATTAGAAAAATGAATTTATCGTATCAAAATCCAATTCTATTGAAAAAGAACTTGCTTAGAAGGGTAATAATTTAGTTAATCAAGCCGAAATGTAAATAACGCATATATGTATTTTAAATCGAAAATATTTTGTGTGCAGTATTACCGTTAAATTTATATTATTCTCTATTCTATGAGAAATATCATAGTGCTGAAATTTCTAAATATTTTCTACGATTAATTTTATATATAGAAGATATCTCAATCCCAGATTCACAAACTTCTAGGAGGGTTTGGGTACAAATAGACCAATCCACGGAGATTCGCAAATGTTTGTTTACGCGGGATAATTACAAAAATACCAGAAATAATAGTACATAGTCAGGGGTCATAAAATGACCTCTGTAAGCTCCTATTTCCAGAAGAGGCCTGGTGGCCAAGTGGCTAGCGCTCTGACTCCTTGGTATCCAAGGCTCCAGGTTCGAATCCAGGAGGTGGCATGGATGTTTGTTGGTGATTCGGAATCCACATTAAGCTGTAGGTCCCGGTCTGTTTAGCCTAAAATGTACACAAGATGACCACAGAGCGACAAATCAAACCAAACCTATTTAAAGAAAATTAAACACTGTTAATTTTTGTCTCCTCATTAACTGAGCTAGTCATCTGCCTCTGCATTTTTTAAGTATTTTGAAGAAATATGCGGGATTTTTCGTTTTTTGCATGTCTGGAGGTGACTAGGCTAAGTCCGCACGGTTTGTTTAGAATTCCAAGGCCTCCCTGGTAAAACCCTCTCTCAAATAGCTACTTGTTCAGGTGTCCATAAAGGCTATGGCTGTGCATATGTCACTCATAGAATATCATTTACTTTCATAGAATATCATTGCACGCGCTCGTTCATTGCTTCTTCGTAAGCTAAATGCATATTTTCTAGTTCTTCCGCGTTTGCATGTTCAATCATTATTCTATTGCGGCGCCAATGAATAAAACGAAAAATCTCGGAGATCACATTTGCAATTCTCCCACGCGCTTTTCTTTCGAAAACAATTCTGACTTTATAATTCATGTTTTCTAGAAGTCTAGGTAACATGATACATAGGTGTACTCTAAGCCTCCTAGACGTTTGTAAACCTGCTGCTCAGATCCTGTATAACCCTTTATGAAGAGGTATGCCAATGTATTCTTACAGAATGTTTTGATGGGAATAATGCTTTTTTAAAGAGATTTTTCAAGATTAATTATCACAATCAGAGGCAACTGAATTGCAGAAAGGGAGATACAGGTAAAAATATAGAATCCTGTTTCCCTTGTGCCGAATCCATCGCCAGGTAGTCAAATCCCAAATAAACAAACAAAACAAAATGTCTGCCGCAGTTAATTCACGTGATAAAACGATAGTACGCTACAATTCATGGCCAAAAATTGCTATTACGCCAACATTGATTACCAAATCAATGTTATGTCAACTTTTATTCCTAAATTACTTTTACGCCAAATTTTATTGCTTTAACTCCAAATTTTTTTCACTATTATGCTACTGCATTGATAAATTGCTTTTACACCATGTTAAGGCTTTAATGGCAATTTTTATAGCTTTAACTCCAAATTTTAACAATAAGCGAAAATTTATTGGCCAAATTTTAACGTTTTAAAGTTAAATTTTATCGCTATAATACCAAAATGTATTGCTTAATTACTTTTACGCCATATTATCACGTGAAATTTTTTTGTTTGATAAAACACCAAAATGTTTCTTTCTAACACCGCAATTAATAACTATTACGCCACAATATATTGCAATTAAGCAATGGACGTTCATGCTTATTAGAAACAATCCATTTTCTATACAATAATTAAGAACTGTATTCATATCCAATTTATCGGGTTCATATACAAAAAATTCATTGGCTCTTTCATCCATTCTGACGGCTGAAAATAAATCACACCATTCCACTCATCTGCCATCCATTACTGTCATCGCTTGGCGATGTCAAATAAATAAAACAAAAATGTAGACAACAGCAAAAAAACAACAGGAATAGTTAAGAAAATGTATGTACTTTGTGTTCGTAAGTCAAATTATTGCTCTGAAAATAAAAAGTAACAGTTATCCGCTTGAATTGAAATAACGGTTGCCACAAAACTTTAACTATTAAAATTAGTTATACTTGAAATAGAAATTAACTATTTGATAGTGAAATAGAATGTACTAATAAAATGAGAAATTATTTTTTTGTTTGTTTCATTTTTCTATGAGTGGCAACATCATAACAGTTATATATATGCTGCACGAATAAAAAGAATAATCTAGAATTAATCTATTATATATATATATATATATATATTAAACCATGTCACCATTAAACAGAGACATAAAATAACTTCAATTAAAATGAAAGAAAGAAATAATGGGGATCTGCTAGAAGCTTCAAGTAGACAAATGAAAAAAAGAATATTGGATCCAAGTTTAGATTTCTCCGCAAAAAGAAACTTTTTGTAACACTTGTCCGTGTTTATTTAGTTTGGTTTGTCGGTCTACGGTCATCTTGTGCACACGAGGTCTAAACAGTCCGGAACTACAGTTTAAAGTGGATTCCGAATTACTCACAAACATCCATGCCAATGCCAGGATTTGAACTTGAAGCCTGTGTTTATTTAGAGAGTTCGGACTTCTTTTATCTACTAATCTTCAGAAACTTGATTGAAAAAAAAAGACACCCCCGGAAGATTATTTTTTATTCTTTTGCCTAGAAGTACTATATCATTCATGTAGATGTCTTCAAGAAACACTCTATCATCAATCTGATTTATGATCAAAGTTTTAATTCTATGTTACTATTTGCATTAAGAATTTTCAAGCCCTCGAAAAAAGGTGGACAGAAATGTTATTATTTAGTTCAAATGACACAAAGGTAAAGATGTGCATGCATTATAGATTATTCATACCTGTTAAATGATTGATTTGTATTGTTGTTAAATTATAGATTTGTATTGCTGCTAAATTATAGATTTGTATTGTTGTTAAATCATTGAAATGAATTGTCGTTGAACCATTTAACTGAACTATTGTTGAATCATTGAAGTCAATTATTGTTGAACCATTGAGTCATTGTTAAATTATATGAGTTATTCATAAAGAGTTAAATGAAATAAAAATAGTTTAATTAATGATTTAAAGTTCAGATATATAGTGCAAGTATACTAAATGGATTTTTTTACATATGAGTCTATTACATACTCATTCAAATAAGCCTTAAATTGATGGAGAAATAAATTCGATTTACACAATTTTCAGAAATTGCAATTTAGCTGTTCGAAATAAATTCGTCAAATTTTGGTTTTTAATCTCTGTTTAGTAGCTATATACTTATAACGTGTATTGTCTGAATTTAAAAAAAAATTTTTTTGAATTTTAAAAAGTAGGTCTTATGGGAAGGAGTTTATTGATTCAGATGTAATTTAAAGGTAAAGAACCATAACTTTTGACCTTTTTCACTTTTAAGATTGAATATTTAATTCGAAGGACACAAAAAAAGATTAAGAAATTTTCTTATCACTATAAGTTAAAAATTTGTACATGGAAAGAAACATAAATACAAAATTATCCTTCACGTCGAATTACTTTTTTTTTGGATATAAATCAGTATGTGTAATTAGATCATACTACATAAAGACATCTATGTTTTATAATTAGCCTAAGTAAAATTGCTTCTATATACAAAGCCAATGAAATTTCCTCTCTCTTGAATTAACATGCCACTTCTTAAAAGAAAAAAAATCTAGGCCAACGGCCGTACCATGCTGAATATACCGGTTCTCGTTAGATCATCGAAGTCAAGCATCATTGGGCGCGGTCAGTACTTGGGTGGCTGACCACCTGGGAACACTGCGTGCCGTTGGCAAATTTGGGACCTGATTGGCCGAGTGTCTAGCGCTCTGGCGCTCGGTGCCACAGGTTTCGGGTTCGAATCCCGGCGGTGCCATGGATGTTTGTAGTGGTTCGGAATCCACTTTAAGCCGTAGGTCCCGGTCTTCTATGACTGTAAGCGCGTCACGGAGCAAAAGTCAGGCTTCTACCTACGGGTGCTCCATCACAACAGAAGCTGCTTCCTTCCCCTTCAATCATGAGTCCATATGGGCTCGTGGGCTTGGCCAGCTAGGGATAAGAAACAACAACAACAACAAAACAACAAAAAAATCTAGGCTAAATATGAAGCCATATCACACAGTAAAGTTAATTAAAACGTAAAATCTGTAGGAATAAAGCATATTGGATAAAAGTGCTATAATGTTCAGCATTTTAAAAATTGTTTACCATTTTTAATGCTTCCAAAAGTACAGAAATTTATTTGTAAAAAAGTTACCAAACTTTTCTTTCAAATTAAATATTTCTTTCATATAATTACAGTTTAAAATGTTGCGTAAGTTATACCAAACTAAATATCATGAATACCTTCATTAAGAAAGATATATTGATAGGGATTTTAAGCTGAGATTTAAAGACATAATAAAGTATGATAAGTTTAAGCTGTTCTTTATAATTGAAAGATATTAACTTAAAATAGTATTAACTTAGATAAGATGTTAACTTAGTTAAAAATTTGTATTAAAATGGTATAAAATTCATTTAAAATTAAAAGCTAAGTTGCATAAATAGAAATACACTATTGAAATTGATTTAATAATCAGATTAAATTAAGTTTGAACTACAATTGTGTTATGATTATTTAATAATATTTATTGAATTTCACAATTGAGGTTTTTTTATAAAATTGAAAAACAATTAATGTAATTACTTTATTTCGATGTAATTTTCTTTATATTTAGATTCAACTTATTTCCGGATAATTAGCATCAGTAGATTTCTCTAGTTTGTAAGTATTTTATTTGAGGAAAACCTCTTATTTCTTATTTAAATATCTTCTACTCTATAATCTTTATTTTCAATTTCTAGTGTCGTACGAGGTGAAAAGTTCAACAAATTTTGAAAATTCTTAGGTTAGTTAATTAAATACAACAAGCATTCTTTTGTTATTAAATTCTGTATAATGTTATTCGAAAGTTAATTTAAAAGAAATATTTTACTTGTCAATAACACATAATTTAAAAAGAAATAGATGATATCTTATAACAAAATGTATTATTTAATTATAACATAAATTTCATCTTGACGATTAGACATAAATAAAAAAAATCCTATAATATTTTCCAATCTGAAATCAAGTAAAAACAATTTTTTTTAAACGAAATTAACAAATAATTTTTCACTGTGTCAATAAATTTTATAAAAAAATATTTCTTACATAAAATCCAAGTAATCATTATTAATTTTTTCATACATAAAATATCTTGTAATAATAAACTAAAGAAGAAACAACATTTTAAAATGTATGAGAGAATTATATGTTGTGGAACGTATGAATGAGCAAATAAATATATAACCAAAATGGCTTTTATAATGTTATAGCTTCGATTTAATATTAATATTTTTTTCAACTCAACTTCATTTTTATCTGTCATAGAAATTCATTGGAGAAATAGCCAAAAATTATAAAATGTATATGAATATGTTTTAATTATAAAATGTATGTGAATATGTTTTAATTATAAAATGTATATATGAATAGGTTTTAGTTTTAAAAATTATGTAAATATATTGTGACAATTATATATTATGGAACATATGAATGAACAAATAAATATATAATCTGAATGATTTTTTTTAATGTTATAGCTATGATGTAATATAAATATTTAACTGAATTTCATTTTAATCTGCCATACAAATTCATTGGAGAGGTTGCCAAAAATTATAATAATCTTATTTCCCTATTATGAACCTCCTATCTCATTTCGATATGAATGTGTTATGAATTGAACTATTTCAACATACATATATCAACGAATCCATTCAAGCAAATCCACACAGATACTCTTTTATAACAATTGTTTCGTTGAAATTCTATGCAAACTGAAAACTACTTCCTTGTTATAATTTATTCCATTGCTATATATACTTTAATAAGCATTGGTATACAGTACAAATCTAAATTATTCCCATGACAATGCTTCCGGTAGCCTTTGTAGTACATTGTAATGAATTCTTTTCTAACAGGAAATATGGAGCAATAAAAAGATATTCCACATTCCTTATTTTCTGAAAGGAAAATAGACCATAAAACCCCTTTGTGTTTAGAATATCTCTAAAATAGTCACAATTTATAACACTTGGAGAATCAATTGGAATCAATCAATCTTATCCTTAAAAGACCTCTCTGAAGGCATTGCCATCTTTTTCAGCGACTCGGAACCAAATAAGACTTCTACCTATGGGTCTGTATCACAAAATATCCTCTTTCCGTCCATCCATGAGTAGATTACGTGTGGCGTGTCCGTCCAGCACTGCCGGACAGTGAAGAATAAGCACAACAATAACATGAATTGCTACAGTTGGGGATGCTGTTTATTCATTAAATCGTGTGTATTAAATATTTTCCTGTTTATATAATTTCCTAGCCGCAATTAAAGCATTACATTCTAGAATTTATCTAGAATTTTAATTTTTGATTGTATTTCATTCATTTTTTTTGGAAAAGGGTGTATTATATATGAACTGCTCATTTGCCATTTGGATTAGAATCAATTTTTTTGAATGCGTAAAAAGTTTTACATATAGAAAAATGAAAATGATTACAAAAGATTTGATGCTGGAGTAATCAAATGAATCAGCACGAATTTAAATGGTGTAAATAAAGTAATATTTTCTCTATATTAGCCTAATATGTGAAGAAGATGTCAAAAGCCATCAAAAGTAATTTATCAAGATTAATTTAAAATCTGATAATTACTTTTAATTGGATTCAATACTTTTCATAGTTAATTGCAGAGAAATAAAAAGCCTATACGAGATTTTTAATGCATTTTTACAGGTTTTGTTTTATCAAGTAAATAGCATTTGTTATGAAATAAATTTAATTGTGGAAGTTTTAATAACTTCTACGTGATTATTATTTCTCTTACTTAAGATATGAATATGTTAGTTTAAAAACAATAATCATAATTTATTTTCAAGCAGAAATATTTGAACACATCATTAGTCGAGAAAAATAAAGGATTTTTTAATATACTAATGATATGGTTTTTTAAATTATAATAATACATAATAAATAATTTAAAATTAGAAGTCTGGAAAATTTTATATTAATAATGAAAAGCATATTTATTCCTTAAACCTCAACTAGAGTCACGCCAGATAATCGCACTTTAAGAATAAGATTATTATTTAAAAATTAATCTCTGGTATTACTTAAAGAAGGAATCTTTCAGAAATTTGTATTTATTTGTTGAAATATAAATGCCTAAAATATTGTTAGTTTAATTTTTAATTGTATTATTTATTATAATAAAATATATTTGACATTGTTCTTATGCTACTTTTGTGTTTAAATAAAAATATTCAATTGAAAGTTGAATATCATCTATTTAAAAGTAATAACTTTTTTAATCAACTGGAATTATAACGCGTAAAGGAAACCTTCGAAACTGCGAATGATTTAAATCATTTTCATTGTTCTAATAGGTGACATTTCTTTGACCTTAGACAAAATAGTGCAGTGTGAAAAATATAATATCATCTTTTTGTTGATTCCAGGCTGGAAATTATGATCTTCACAATTCCCAATCACTGTGTATGTGAAATTTCTAGAAACTGCATAGTAAATATAGATAGGCTGTTGAACACTGGGAAATTGATTGCTCTGCAGTGGATTTCAAGCCATTGCGGGATATATGGAAATGAGCAGGCTGATATGGTGACCAAGAATGGATCACAAATGATGTAAATTTGCCTTTGTGTCATATAAGGCGATATATATCTTTCTCTATTAAATCCAACTGTTTCAACCTGTATAGAGAGAAGGCTTCTGAGAAAAAGTGGAATTCTCTCGTGAATAAGCCAACAAGAATTCCCAGTTCCTTGCCTAGAGTGATCTGCTTTAGACTTGCCATTGGCCATGACTATTTACAAAGTCACCTGTATGGAATAGGACCAGCTACTATAGATATTTGCCCACTTTGTGACTATGCCATGCCATGACTGGAGAGAACCTCATCAACTCATCATATGCCCTACTGTTTTTAACTGTATCCCTTTTTTGTGGTACTGTCAAGGCCTTTAGTGGTTGTTTTTGTCATTCTTTACTGTATTGGGTTGCCGTCGACTAATGACCGAGAGGTTGGTGATGGGCATGAGATAAAATTTTTTTTCTTTATACGTATCATTGTAATTTTTCTATGTACTCACTATATTCAATTTATATATATGTATTTTCGAACGTAGTTTTCCCAACCTAAATTCATTCTAATTTAAAGTATCTTTTTTTATCTTTCTTTGTATCTTAGAGAAAAATAAAAATCTTACAAGAAATTCTATTACAAATTTTTAAGAGGAACAAATAACTTTATTTTTTAATTTATTTTCTTCGATTTGCATATTATTAACTTGAAGAAAATTGTGAAAAAAAAACCGAAATTTTCTTCATTAAACAATCCATTGTTTGTAACTTTCTCATATGAGTGGAATTTACATTCTCTCTATACATTCAATTAGATTTACTAAGTATGTATTAAATGCTTTTAATTACATAAGATGTCATTTGCTTAGTTTAAGCAGGACTAATAAATCTATTGTGCTAGTCATTGTTTCAAGCAAACATACGCATTATTTAGGAGATACGATTAAACAAAAAATACTAAAATAAAAACTAATTAGATGAGAATTACTAATTAAAGCCAGATTACTTGTTTTTCAGTTTACATACTTTTAATTAAGATTCGTAATTTTCTGAAGAATAACATTTTATCACATTCAGCATAAACATCACGAAAGGTTTATATTTAAATGAAAAGCATTTTAATTATCAGGATTGAAAACGTAGATTAAATTGCTCCATCGAAAAGAGAAAAAAAAAATAAATAAATCAGAGGGAAAAAAAACCTTGAGCATTAAAAAGTACTTTTCATTATAGTTAATCTCAAGACAATGGTATCAGCAACAGAAACAAAAAAAAATATTTAATCATTTAATTTGCTATTTACAGACTTAAATAAAAGAATCGTAAATACTATTATTTCGCGAATGATGGAAAAAAAATTGTTGAAGAAAGATTTTAATTTTGGAAAAGAAATTCAAATGTTTTTGATAAATCTTGGAAAAAGAAATGCAGTATTCAGTTTAATGTAATAATAATGGCACACGAAAATAAGTTTGAGTAGAAATAAATTCTTAAGGGTTTTTTTTTTTATATTTTTTTATAATGTCTTCAAAGAAAAACTTTTAAAATGTCCTTGAGAAACTTGAAAGGTTATTAAAGCGAAAGTGTATCTCATCATAAATTAAAATGAAATGTTTTTAAGTGTTCTTAAGAATTTTAATATTAAGAACATATGCTGAAAATATACTTATTTTAAGGATTTAAACTTTTATGTTGCAATTCCTTTTTGATAAAATTATACATCAAGATAAATCTGAAATGTAATTGCTAGTTAGAAATCTTATTTTTATTCAAAATTTTTTTAAAAACAACTTTAAGTGTTTTGGGAAATAAATTAAAATACATGTCTTGCCTTTATAGAACCTCAGGCATCAAAAAGTAATAAGCAACTCTGAGGTATTTAATAATTCCCATATTCTTTTGAATTAAAAAATTCAATTTAGTTTTGTAAAAATATTTTTTTTTAATATTTACATATTCTGTTTTGAAACTTACAATAGTAATTGATAAGTTTTCGTTTAAAGTAGATTTAGTATTGCAAATCATCTGAGGTTTGGTTTGATTTGTCGCTCTGCTGTCATTTTGCGCACACTTTGGGCTAACTAGACCGTAACCTACATTTTAACGGGGATTCCGAACCACTAACAATTCAACTTAAATATTTTTTCTATAAGAAAATACACAGTCCAGTTACATTAATGTGACCACCACCTACTTTCGACGTCAACGTGAAATAACAGATCTCAAAAGGCAGGTGGCAGCACATTGCAGTGGAGTGTATATACAGAATTCCACTTAATGCCACTTAAATACCACTTAATACCGCATTCCACTTAAAGCCAGAATATACAAGAGTGTATATTCTGGCTTTTGACAGGTGGTCACATTAATGTGACTGGACTGTGTAGTCAAATATTCTGAGCTTTCTTTTGGTGTGTCTCTCTACGGTCATTTTGTGCACACTTTGGGCTAATTAGACCGTTACCTACTTTTTAACGGGGATTCGGAACCACTAACAATTCAAATTAAATATTTTTTCTATAAGAAAATAATTTTAATTATTAAGGTATTATTTTTTACTATTAAAATCATTACTCATTAAAATCATTGTCTAATTAAAATTATTAAATTATCAAACATCATCATCAAAAGTTAAAATCAGAATTTAGTTGACAGTTTATACGAGCCTGCTTAATTTAATAGTCTTCAATGCTATTTGATGCTTTGAAGACTATTAAATTAAGCAGGCTCGTATAAATTGTCTTTGTCTCGTATAAACTGGCTCGTATGAACTATTTTTGCTTAAAATAACTTTATACTATTCAAACTATAATGTATTTAATCCACAATATGTATAAATAATTAATGAAAGGATTTATTCCGTATTCCCCATGTGAAACGATTTATTTAAGAAGCATGCATCTAATTTTGAAAAAAAGCTAATAATGGTTTTATGAAATAATATGTGTTAAATAAACTAACTAAAAAATTCTGATAGAAGTTTTCATTATTTTAATTCTTATTATACATACAGTTGCATGTATGATGCACGTTGTATGCATTTTGCATGTATTTATGTAGGCTATATGTATGTTGCATTTGCATGTATGTTGCCTTTATAATGTGCAAGTTTCGTCTTATAACTCAAAAGGTCTTATTTCGTGACTGTTTTTCATCTTACAAAGATCTCGTTTCGTACCTCTAGAACAGTTACATTTTATGCAAAATGTGACAGAAAACCATAACCAAATTCTAATTAAAAATTTTTAAACTAAATAAAAACTGCAATTTTTATATGTATCCAATGCTTGAAAATAACGCGCTTTTTCAAGACATAATATTTTATTGATTTTAGATGTGAACAGAAATAAATGTATTTTAATTCACATTTTCAATGCTTAATGATCTTTTTGGGTTCTGATGGCCGAGTGACTAGCTTCTGGCTTTTGTGTCACAGGTTTCAGGTTCGTGTCACAGCAATTCTAGGGATATTTATAGTGGTTCGGAATCAACTTTAAAACGTAGGTCCTGGTCTAACAACCCTACCCGTAAAGAGGAAACATATCCTGTTTCGGAATCTTCCAGCTGTGGTCCAGTATGGACTGTAGTGACAGGGCTTGGTTTGTTTTGCCGCTCTACGGTCATGTTTGCAAACTTTAGGCTAATAAGACAGGGGCCTACAGTTTAACTTGGATTCCGAACCACTAACAACCATCCATGCCTCTGCCAGGATGTATTGCAAGGGAGTTAGTTAGAGATATTTTTACCCATCAAAACTTATTAAAGTAAAATGTAATATGATACTTAATTAATGATATCTAGTCAGGCAATGTTCTATTATAGGTTTCATATCTAGTTTTGAACAAATTAAATTACTTGACAATAAAATAAAAAAACTGTAAACCTTTTTATTCAAAAGTGATGTGTACGTTTACTTCAGCAATGAATCTTTCAATGTTCCTGTTTTTTGTAAAACCACTTAATGGGAACACTGAAAGATTCATTGATGAAATAAATGTACATATCAGTTTCGAGTAAGAAATGTTTATTATTTTATTTATTTTAAATATAAACTATAAATATAAACCACTTAAAAGTATTGAAAAACTATTAAGTGGGAAACTATATACACTTAACTAAAAAGACATCTGGGATTTAGCTAAAACCATTATTGCTTTTTTTTTTCTTTTTTTTTTTCAAAAATGGACTAAACTTTATAAAAAAGTGGTTTATATCAAGACACCAGTATTACTTAACTTTGCATTTTGTATATTAGCGCAATATTTAAATAAATTTAGTATACCCTCAAATCAATCTCAGTCTACAAGACCCCAGTCCAAGATTATCCAAGTCCATTATTTTATTTTTTACTACCATGGACTAAATTTTATTAAAAACCTGTTTATATGAAGACACCAGTATTACTTAATTTTGCTTTTTGTACATTAACAGGATATTTAAATAAATTTAGCATGCCACCAAATCAATCTCAGTTTACAAGACCCCAGTCCAAGATGCTAACGAGGAAATCTCAGACCAAATACAAAGACCACCCTCCATGCAGCAGAAGAAGAGAATGAGGAAAAATAGCGGCGCATTTCGGTCACTTATTGAAATACATCGGAAGGTAAATCCAATAAAGGCGTCAGTTAAAGAGTGCTGTTTACTTTGACTCCCCGAGAAATCGGTAGCCGGATCCCGGACTCATCAGCTAACTTAATTAGAGTGCCGGACATCAGACACCGGAGGGTGTTTCTCTCCTCTCCACAGACGAGGGTCATCTCGAAAGGAGGGGGTAATAAAAAATTTGCTGACATATTCGGATCAACATTATGAGTTTTATTTGCTTTGGGATATTGAAGGTGCCTGGTTTTTTGGATGGGGCTTGAGCGGGTAATGGTGCTTTAAGCCATGCCTACTTCAACGTTTTTCATCGTAGGATATATGATTTTTGTGTTTCGTCGTGTTGTGTGGGATAGTATTAATGTACGCTTTTTTTAATGGTCATTTAAAGTACTACACACTATTTCTTCAAATATTTAATTTTATATGATCAAGCTAAGAGCAATTTAATGCATGGTAATTACTTATTACTTGTTTCATATTCATATATATGTACGTTTCATATTCATATATATGTGTATTCATGTTCATGTACGCTTTTTTAATGGACATTTAAAATACTACACATTATTTCT
Source organism: Caerostris darwini (assembly GCA_021605075.1). Lineage (NCBI taxonomy): Eukaryota > Metazoa > Arthropoda > Arachnida > Araneae > Araneidae > Caerostris > Caerostris darwini. The sequence continues at coordinate 18,286 of BPLQ01007839.1, forward strand.
CCAAATATTCAATTTTAGATGATCAAGCTAAGAGTAATTTGATGCATGTTAATTACTTATTACCTGTTTATTATTCATATATATGGGAATTGTATAGTGGTTATGGTAGGAATTCTTATGTAAGGTTTTTGTCTTATGACAATATAAAACCCTGCATACTATTTCCACAAATATGATGTTATTGGAATAGTTTATAGTGATATAATAACTTAAAATAAATTGATGTTTAATGAATACTTATTACAGGAAAAGATGCATATGATTTGGTGTGAATGTGATCAGCAATAAGAAAAAGCAAGCGACTTTTTAGAAGCAGATTTTAATTATATTTTATTCTTATCTTTTATTACAATTGAAATACAATTAGTTGTTATATTTTTGTTAACCAAATTTTTAATTTTTGTTTTTCATGAAGGCTTTAGGAAATGTTTTAGGAAAATGAATTTTTAATAAAATAAAATAAAATAAATTGTCGTGAAATGACAATGAATAATGTATGTTTACATTTTGAAAATCAACTTTCACCAATCTCATTCCTAACTCATTTAATTTATTATGAATTTATTATTTAATAAACTTATGTCATGTATTGCCAGTCGAGTTTTACTAAATGAATAATTAAAAAAAAAGAATTTGAAAATGTTTTCAACTGGAAGAATTGGTTGGTTTAAAACTAGGTGGAAAGAAACAAGATTATTGGTGGTTAACAAGACACTTTGTGTTAAGAATGAAGCTTTTAACTTTTTTATTTACAAAAATACATTTTCGCCATTAAAAAATTGGCCCAGTATTAAGATATTTATAAAAAAATTAAATAATTCTAAGTAGTTTTTATTAGAATTCTGTTATAAAAGCAGGCATAAAAATTGGATATCGTTTACTCTTTCTATAGTATTACATTCTATTAAATCGCAATAGATTTGTAATACCAAATTCAACTTCATTTCAATTATAATCTGAATCGGAATACCTGACAATGGACAATGAAAATAGTGTATATAATAAAGAGATGGTATGGTATAAAGGGATGGTAGGGATGGTATAAAGGAGCATGAACCAAAGCCAAGAATAATTGCTTCACGTCTGGTGCCATCTGATGGTCTGATGATGCATAGCGCTGACTACGGTCATTAATGATATTAAAATGTCATCAAACCAAAATTTGGGTTTAAAAGAATGTTATTAGGTTTCTTTGTATCTTCTAGAAAGGTGAAAAGTTGAATTTAATGTGATTATGTGATCCTGTTATTACCGAAATGTTTCTCTGGAAATTTTCAGGGTTTTGCTGATACTTTTTTTCTCAATGAAATTAAACAAAGTTGTTGTTTCTTATCCTATTTGGTCGACAGTGACATCAAGACCAAAAGACCAAGTCCACGAACCCGTACTTTCTCATGGAAGGACAGAAGAAGAGGGCAGCTTCTGTTGTGATGCAGCACCCGTAGGGGAACTAGTAGGAACCTGCATTTACGTATCGTATAGGAGAAAACTCCCACTAGGTGATCTGACCGACGAGGCAAGCTGAACATCACAAACGCCATCGAGTCGCCTCTTTTTTTGAAACAGAGTCTACAACAAGCCGCTAGTGGACTAAACCTCAGCCCTAATGCTCACCAACAGGCGTTTCACCGAGCCAAGAATCAGATCTATCTATCTATCTATCTAACTATATATATATATATATATACTGTGTCCAAAAAGTAAGATCAATTTCCAATTTAAAATTTCCGGGGCTTATGTAATTTCATTTTTTTTTCTATTTTAGGTTTCTGGCACTGTCCTTGATATCTGTGAAATTTCACGTCAAAATATCCATTAGTGTTTCAGTTACGCTTGGTTTTGGGAGATGCTAAAACTGATTCCGGCAATTTTTAAAATGTCTGAATTCATTGAGCTAAGAACTTGCATTAAATTTTGTTTGCGGAAACGTATAGAATGTTACAGAAGGCATTCGGTGAGAATTCCTATATCGGAAATAATTGTTTAGAAGTGGTATAAACAGTTCAAACAAGGAAGAGAACGCGTTGAAGACGTAGTATTATGTAATAAGCATATATGGTCCAGCATTGCCCATATTCAGGGAAATTTTATATATATATATATATATATATATATACATACATAATTTCACTGAGACTAGGAAATGTTGTACCATATATGCTAGTATTATGTAAAGCTAGTATTATTTCATACACCTTCACTTGAGATTTAAGAATACCTTCTCAAATATATATATGTTAAAACGTAAGTAAAAAAATAAGCATGGTTGAAAATGAGTTTTGAATTGAATTTTGAAAACCTTTTGAAACAAAGCCGATCACTGAAAGACGTTTAACCGGAACGTGAATTCCGATTGAGTATGATTGATATCCGCAGCGAGAGATAACTTGATAAAAACGAGTAGTGAAGAAAATGAATAAGAAGAATCAATCGATAAAATGGTTATACTTCGACAGTTCTGTTTCATATAATCGAGTTTGAGTTTCATCACGGCGTACTTAATACTCTGTGAAATTGAATCATAAATCAAATAAAAAACCTTTTTATTCCTGGGCCGATGATTAAACGAAGCAAATGAAGATAAATGTTATTGGTTGCACGAGTTGGAAAGATTAGACAGAAGAAGCCCTCGGCTGGACAGAACGGGAAGAATATTAATGGATAACTTTGTGTTCCGATTGAAAAAGACAACTCAATAACATAAATTTGATATTTCTGTAATTTTATTAAGTTATGCATTCTATAAAACTTACTTAACCAGCATGGGCGCTGTTTTGCATACAATATAATAAATGAGGATTACTCTTATTTTTGTATTAGTTTTATTTGCTGTCCTAATAGTAGTGTCTGTAGAAATTAAAATTGACAATAGTTTTATTGATCTAAGTAAACATATTTTTTTAGAAAATGAGTAGATTTGGCGGAGGTGTAGTTTATGAGTAAGTATTATCTACAAAATGCGCAAATTTCTTCCTTTTCTTCCTTATGGTATCCAATTCGCGAAGTTAATTTTTTCCTGGATGATAATACCATCACTTTTATACATGAAAAATATTTGTAGCATGCTAAAATTTAACTATACAGGATGCCTATGAACTCTCTTTACAGTTTCAAAAGTTTATTACAAAAGCAAATGCAAAGACAGACAAGTGAAAATTATTACAAGATGAGACATATATATATATATAATGTCATATATACGCTCATATTATATATATATATTTATATACATATATACCAGTATGCATACTAGAGTATGACATGATTTATCCATAGGCCGGACTATCCTTCCATTGTGCTCTAGGAAGAAAACGCTTCAGATGTGGGTTGTTCAATCAAAATTGATGTGATGCAATGTGATGCAATGTGATGGCAGTGTAGAAGTATAGGTCCTGATGGCCGAGTGGCTAGTGCTCTAGCTCTCGTCCCACAAGTATCAGGTTCGCCATGGATGTTTGTAATTTTTTCGGAATCCACTTTAAACAGTAGATCCCGGATTCATATCAGCATAGAGCGTCACAGACCCCAATCAGACTTTTCACACCTACATCATTCCCAAACTGAAAAGTACAACTCAGCTCCAGACACTGTGGTGTGGTGTAGTGTGGTAGTATAACCCTCGCTTTTGCACCCTGGATAACGTTGAATATTTTATATTTCTGCCATTCTACCTCGTATTAGAAACCTACTATTATCCCTATACTGCCAAATAGAAAATACCCCGCAATAGAATACAACAATTATTTCATCTTTAATATTTTTTCATTATGCAATCACGTGATTACTTTTAGACCAAAGAACATTTTTTAATCTTTCTCATACCTTTATTAAAGTGCATAGAAAAAACAGGCAATTTTTTCTGTCATGGAGTTACAGAAATGCATAAATTTAAGCGTGACTAACATTAGTACTAATTCCTTAAAGAAGTAAAAAGGTTTTTATTGATTTATACAGATTGAGAGAATGCAAATATTGCAATTTTCAATTTGTTAATACAAATTTCATAAAATATTTAAAAAAAGGTTTTCACATTCAGCAACTCTAGCTATTTAAACTTTATTATTCAAATGTTTCTTAGTAAATAATCATTGTAATTTCAAATATAAAATAGAATAATGTAAGAAATTTATTTATAATATGAAGTGTGATCCAGTGTGAAGATGAATTTTTATTGCAAAAGGATAATTAAATTAGAATAACGAATGGGATAATATTAAGTTGTAGATTGGGTTTTCTTACAATCTCCTATATTTGATCAGTTCCTTCTAATAGAGAAATGAAAGATTCTTAAAACCTTTTAGGCTACCTTACGTGCAATTATTGTAATTTGAAGTCTATCTCCTTTCTGAGTTAGAATACCTGCACTACATGTATGGTTTACCTTTATCAGAACTTAATGTATTTTAATTTTAAAGGATTCGATTTTATAATTTTAAAGTACTTGTTTTTATTTGAAACTTTAAAATTAATTACTGTCACCTTACTTTTACATTAATTACTTCTTTTACAATGATAACATTAATTTATAAATTGGGTCTTCTGATAATTTCATATATGTCATCAGTTCAATCTAGCATAGGAATGGAAGATTTTTACAAATTTTTAGTCTACTTTACGTGCAATTATTGTAATTTGAAGTCTATCTGCCTTCTGAGTTAGAATACTTGTACTTCATGTATGGCTTACCTTCATCTAAACTTAATGTATTTTAATTTTAAAGGATTCGATTTTATAATTTTAAAGTATTTTACTTGTTTTTATACTAGAGTTTTACAATTAATACACGCAATTACAGCAATAATTTTTATCTAAATTGTAAAAACATAAAATATATTAATAAAAATTTCGGTAATGATACAAGGCCATTTATTTAGAGCTTAAAATTTGTACAAAATGCAAATAATATGTCTGCTTATTATATTGCCTCTTTCATAAAACTGCCAGCTTATTTTCATATATATCTCTATGTAAAATTATTTTAACTGTCGAAAAATCAATTTAAATGCTAATTTTCTCAAAGTGAAAAATATTTAAAACGTTAGATTTAAAAAATTTGAATAATTTCCGCACAAATATCATAAAAATAATGTTAGTCTCCAGTAAATTAAGAATCCTCAATTAATCCAAAAATCCAGAATATTCTAAAATCTGTAGCAACTAATTCCTTTTAAGTTTGGCAGTCATTTGAAGCACATGGGATTTCAATTACAAAAGTATCTCGTTCGACAGAAATGACTAACCAATTATAGGGTTATATCAAAAGAAGCCCCAAAAGATTATTCATTAATTGGTTTAATGCTGTATGAAATTACATTTAGTGAACACCAACTAATCATTGATGAGTTTAATTTAAATATTGCAACTGCGGCTAAAATTAATTAGGTCATGGCATAACTTGATTAATAAAATAATTACGTCACGAAATAAATACTGAATTTTAAAACTCATGCATAATAAAAAAATTTTTATTCCTTGGAGTGCAAATACATTTGATGTTGATTTTCATGTAGATATTATGAAAAATTCATACAGTTATCTTCTTAGCTCAAGTTAATTTTTTGTAACTTATAAAAAAAATATTTTATTAGTAACAGGATATTTAAAAAAATGGTGTGTTACCTATAAATAACCGTAAATAAATAATTCATTAAATGAAATAGCAAGTGATACAACAATAAACATTCACATGTAATACATAACTTGAGGAACGCATTGTATAAAAATACGCCCTTTAATTAATAGCATAGAAACAATATGCTATCATATGGCATCTTTTATTGGCACACTGGAAACTTAAAGTATTTTTTAGACATATGTTTATGCATAAATTAACTATAAAAATTATGAATAAAAGTTTAATTAATTTTTATTGAATTTTAGCATGAATTAGTACTTAATAAAATTTATCACAAATTCAGAAATTAAAATCACATCTATGAACTTCAGATTTTTTATATAAGGTGCCAGTAATGAATATGCAAATATGAAAAATTAGATTCTTTGAAGATTTATTTAAAAAAGTGTTTGACAGTAGATTATTTATATGTTTGCTAAAAATATTTTTACTTTTTCGAGAAAAATATAAAGAATGAAAACATATTACTCTAAGAAACTGATCGATTATAAATAAAAATCTTTGCAACTGCAATCAATCTGTTACAATCTCATTTCCTTTCTTTTTTTACTGCTTATGCTCATCAAATAACTTAATTAAAGTCAATCCATTTCATTTTATTAAGTCATTTCAAGTAAAACTCGTACAATTCATATCTAAATTCATATTCATATTGTGGGTCTTTATTTTTACACGAGGAATACAAGTAGTCAATGCCAAATTTAGTAACTGGCCATTGGTTATTGGATGGCATAACTGTATAACTACTGACAAATAAAATTAAATTAAAGAAAGGATATATTTTTGAATTCCGATCACCTGACCTGAGATCATTCACTCTAGAATGGCAGACATGTAGCAGATTGAACTTTACCAAGTATTCAATTGCTCTTATATTGCGCCCTCACAATTTGAAAAGAAGAGTCCATAGGATCAGGTTCACATCTTCATCTCCTTCTGCTTGAGTCTAACGGAGATTGATTTGGTTTGTCGCTCTACGGTCATCTTATGCACACGAGAGCTAAACAGACCTTGACCTACAGTTTAAAGCGGATTCCGATCCACTGCAATCATCCATGTCACTGCCGGAACTCGAACCCAAAACCTGTAGTACCAGGCGCCAGAGAGCTAGCTACTTGACCACCAAATCCCTAGAACCCACCGGAGAGGCAATCCTACTTACAGAATTGCCATGGCTATTTCTAACATGGACATATAACGCCTTTATTTGATAGTGCTTACCGAGATTTGAAATAGGCTTCGGCTATTCAGCAAACCATTACGTTATCCATCGGGCCGCTATGGAACAATTCACATTTTAATACATTTATCAAGCTATAAATCAACATTAACAGAAATTTTATCGAACTAATCTCAAATTAAAAAAAATCTATTCATAAGAATAATATTTAAACAATGATAATCTTTAATATAATATGAAGATTAAATTATCTTTAATAAACGATGATATTTTTATCTAATATTATCGATGCATCAGTTTAAGAAGGAAATAAATTCAACAATTTAAAAGATTCTTTTATTTATTTATGCCAAAATTACAAAAACCATATTCCTTTATTTGACCTGCAATAAAAAAAAAAAAAAAAAAAATGAAAGAAATAGAAAAAAAAAAAACCTCTCCTTTGTGCCAAAATGCAATACACGCACTGTATAAAACTGCGGTGTCCTGAAGTTTTCTTGGTCTCCATTCAATATCTTAAGGCTGAAAAGTTGGAAGTTCCCCGAAATTATTATATTTGAAATATTTCTTAAACTTTTGGGAAAATTCCTCGGTGACAGTTTGATTTATATAGAGCGACACCTCCTCAATATAAATGTCAAATGTTATCGGAACCGCACGAGCGAAACCGCCGGGAAGAAATGCCCCCGCTCTTCTATGTTTATTACAGCTTTGTGAAAGAGAGAGATCCACGTGTTCCTGTCGCCCATTCAGAGATTTCGGAAATGGATTGTGAAGAGGGCCATGCAGAGCTAGTGGCCGGAAAATATCCCATTCGGGAATATATCACACCGGCTGATTGTTTGAGGAAATGGGACCTTAACCACATTCATGTTCATTCGTTTTTCTAATTTAGTTGATTTATTATAACAGGTATATCTTAATTTGTTTTATTATAGCATTAATTAAATTCCTTTACATGGCATGAAATTTACTTTAATACTTTTTATACTTAAACTTTTTTAATTTCATATCCGAATCAAAAAAAATATGCAAATTATTTTTCCCATATTCCCAATATCCCATTCTGCTACTTGTAGTTGTTTCTATTAACTAGTAACTATTGCTTGTAGTTGTAATTATTAACTAGCAACTACTATTTGTAGTTGTAACTATTAACTAGTAACTACTACTTGTTTTTGTAGCAGCCATTCTTATGTTCTGTTACAAGGAGCACAAATTTATAACGCCATCAATGTACATGAAGCCACAGTGCATTCCATACCATATGATTGTTTGACTTCTGTTATTGTTCATGGTGTTTTAAAAAAATTTAGTTGATTGATTTTAAAATTAGATTGTTAATTGGTCAAACAATATACCAGTAATTTAAATCATTTTTAATGCATCAAATTTACTTCAGCACTATTATTACTCCAATAAATTTACTTATTTGTATATCTACTATAAATTTAAAAAGCGTGTGACTTAATTATCCCATATTCCCTAATATCCCTTTGAGGGTATGCCGTGCTGTCTAATCGTTTGATTGTAGCTACTGTTCATTCATTTTTTTATGTAAAAACATCTATAAAATCTATTCATATAGGTAGCCATATCAGGATCAGAGTGTTATTTTCCATGTCCAGTTTGAAATGTCAACATTAAACATAATTTGGAAAATATATATACATCACTTTAGAGGAAGGCTGAAAGATTCTATGAGAGGGGATGGAGAATACACGGTAGCGGTAGGGGAGAGGAAGTTGACCTAGAATTCAGCATCATACGTTCAGTTTCCGTTGTTATATCTCGGGATCCAGAGGTTCTACGAAGGTTATCGAAGTCAATTCGAACTGCCTCGGCAAGATCTATCTAAATATAACAATAAAAGTAATAATGAAATAAAACTTATACGCGTGAAATCCAACAATAAATTAAATCATTGGTAAAATTTTATAATGTTTGAAAATTATAAAAACAATATTAGATAAAAAGATCATAGATACATCAGTTTAAGAAATAAACAAAATCAACAATTTAAAAGATTCTTATATTTTTTATGAAAAAATTACAAAAACCATGTTCCTTTATTTGACCTGCAAAAAAAAGAAATAGAAAAAACCCTCTCTTTTGTGCCAAAGAGATGCACATGCACTGTATAAAACTGCAGTGTCCGCGGAAGTTTTCTTGGTCCATTCAATATTTTAAGGCTGAGAAGTGGGAAGTTCCCCGCAATTATTATATTTGAAATATTTCTTAAACTTTGGGGAAAATTCCGCGGTGACAGTTTGATTTATATAGCACGACACCTCATCAATATAAATGTCAAATGTTATCGGAACCGCATGAGCGAAACCGCCGGGAAGAAATGCCCCCGCTCTTTTATGTTTATTACAGCTTTGTGAAGAGAGATCCACGTGTTCCTGTCTTCCATTCAGAGATTTCGGAAATGGATTGTGAAGAGGGCCATACAGAGCTAGTGGCCAGAAAATATCCCATTCGGGAATATATCACACCGGCTGATTGTTTGAGGAAATGGGACCTTAATCACATTCATGTTCATTCATTTTTCTAATTTAGTTGATGGATTATAGCAGGTAAATCTTAATTGGTTTTATTATAACATTAATTAATTTCCTTTACATGGCATTCAATCAACTTTAATACTTTTTGTACTCCAAATTTTTAAATTTCATGTCTGCGTTAAAAAAATATGCAAATTAATTTTCCCATATTCCCAATATTCCATTCTGCTACTTGTAATTGTTTCTATTAACTAGTATCTGGGTTAAAATTTCATATCTGGGTAAAAAAAATATGCAAATTAATTTTCTTATAAGCCCTGCCATTCTGTTATTTAAGTTCTCATTCTGCTATTCTGCCAAGTTGTTTGAACAGCTCTTCTTATGTTCTCTTAGAACAAGTTTGTAATGTCATCAATATACACAAACTGTAATGTATTCCATGTCATATGATTGTTTGATTTCAGTTATTGTTCATGGATTATTTTAAAAATTTAGTTAATTGATTTTGAAATCAGATTGCTGATTGGCTAAATATTATACCAGTAATTTAAATCCCTTTTTAATGCATTAAATTTACATCAGTACTATTATTACTTCATTAAATTTATTTAATTATATTTAAAATATCTCATATCCTCTTATACTATATCCTATTCGAGGTATATAATGCCAACTAATTGTTTGACTTTAGACACTGTTCATTATTTTTTTTTATTTGAAAACATTTATAAAATCGATTCATACAGGTAGGCAGTGTGGACTGAGGTGTTATTTTCCATGTCCAGTTTG
>BPLQ01007840.1:0-58880 GCA_021605075.1 Caerostris darwini
ACCTGGCACCATCTGACAACCACTTGTTCCCATCGATGCAAAATTTTCGTAAAGAAAAACAAATTTCAAAATTTTCAGGACATTCAGAGGATAGTGGTAGATTTCTGGCTTCAAATGATGGGATCTTTTATATATTTGTTATAAAGGACCTTGTTGACAGATGAAGGAAGATCATAGAAAACATAGTCAATTTCATTAATTAATTTCAGTTATGAGCTTAAATTTAAGAAATTGAAATTTCTTTAAAAACATGCCATAACTTTCTTACAAATTTAATATTTAAACTTACTACGAGCAACCAACGGATCTCAGATCAAAATTCTTTTTGTTGTTGTTGTTGTTGTTGATGATGGTGATGTTATTGTTCTTGCGGATGCTACTTTTATTAATTATACAAAATGCAGAATTTATTGGTTCTCCAACAATTTTGGGAAAATTTATGCCAGTTTTTTTATTTAATTTATTAATTTTTTTTAATTTTAAGTGTCTAAAGAACAAAATATAAATTTTTTGTTGCAAATGTTTTAAAAATATCAGTTTTATTTTCTTCCCATGCAATTCTGTTGAGCCATGAACTTCGTCAGCCTCTCATATGATAATAACCTCTGTTTTGAAGATACTCATCAATCGTAAACTGTTAATTTAAAGTTCCATAAATTCAAAACATATCAATTTTAATATTTTTCTAAAACGAATTGAGTTCTTTCTACATATTTTTTTATCCTTTTTTAAAGTTTTTAAAATTTCTTTTTTTACGGCAATAGCAGACATCCAGTTAAATATTTATTTTGCCAGGCAATGTTATGTGTGTTATTAAATAGAATAAAATATCATCAGCGTGGACGTACAACTAGTCTTAGGTTTTGATGGTTGAAAAATTTTGTAATTAATTTTTTTTTCAAAATAATTTTAATTTAAAAACTAAACAAACACAAACATATGCCTCTATTTCCAAGATTATTATTATTTTTTTTTTTAAGAAAGCTCAAAGTCTGATGGCATTAATGTTTAGAATTGACACACAAAAAATTCAACATATTTATTTCAAAATTAAATGAAAACGATTCGAAGCAAGGCAGTCTCAAATTCAGACTACTAGAGACTCATTGCTTTTTATTCCTTTTATATTAGCAGAAATGCAACTCATCGAAACAGTTTAAGCATACCGAATCAGTGGATAGAAAACCTGGGTAAAATCGTTCAAGAGCCATGACGGCCAACGAAGATCGATATTTGCCCATTACATCGTAAAGTATTAGAAGTGCAGCATTTGTCAGCTTTCTCGAGATCTTTATGCGGCCACAGGACCTCCAGTTTCAAGGACTATTATTTCCTGTTTTGTAAGAAAACCCGTTTTGCGTCTCACTCATTTTTGTACACAGAAAAGGCTGTTCAACATTCTAGAAGAAGCGTCTACTTGGGACCAGAAATTAATGGAGGACCTTTCTACTGATGAGTCTCAGTTGAGCTCAATCAACACATATTCTCAGAAAGCATAACCATTACACTTGGAGAGAACCAGTAATATACTACCTGCTCTCCAACCACTGAAAGAGATACCAAGTTTAGCAGCAGAGGTTTGGTAATCTAGGCAGACATCAAGTTGCACCAGCGTACAGACCTCTATGTCTTTATTAGAGGCTCTGTGACTATGAAGTATATGACTATGAAGTTCGCCTTTTCAGAGTAAATTTACCTGATTTTGTTTTCATCTAGGACATATTTCAGGGCTCATCTAGACAACGAATTTTTGAAAAGTTTAAATATTTGCTGAATGGAAATGTTAACCACCACTATAAAACACGTCTGAGTCCTATAGACAATGTCCGGATAGCTCTTAGGAAGGCAATTGCAATTCGCCTTCAACTTACAGCGTGAGCCATCAGGGCTTTGAAAACAGCATTGCTGGAGTGAATATTACAACCTTTCCCTAAGCACACTCCCTCATAAAGCTGTATAATTTTTCAGTATGATTTCACGTTGCCATAACAACATAACTATAAGAAGAGACCACCTCCCTATTAATCCTTTTTTTATGTTTAATAATGTAGTTGTGTTTTAGACGTTCAGGAGCTGAGGGTGTTATACGAGTGTACAATTACGATCATGCATGTGTACATAATTGTCGCATGAATTCTTTTTGTACTATATCATGCTATGTTTTACAGCTAATTTTATTAAAATTTTCTCTATTAATTCTAGAATTAATCCACCTGAAAAGTAAAATTTCTTTAATTTTGAACATTGTAGTTTTGTTTTTGCATATGAAATGGGTTGAATTTTTGTTAATTATAGTGTCTAATAACTTTAACAATGGTTTGTTTACAAAATGGGAATTTTATTGTCGTACTTTTGTAATATGTGGCATATAAGGTCAATCATTTATTTTCCTGATAAATTAGGCTTCAGCTATTATTATTTATTTTATATTGCTTGATATATAATAAATAAGAGCGGAATTACTATTTTAAACATGTTTTATGTTAATAATTAATTTATGTGTGAACTATGTTAACAATTATTTTAAATGTGTAATGTTAACAATTATTTAAATGAGTAATATGTTAAAAATTATTAATTATTCGCAATTTAATTTAAATCTATAGCACCTAGGTTTTAAGAATTACATAGTAATACAAACCTTTTGCCTTATATATACTGAAATATAATATACATTGCTATTCATGTTAAACTGTTTCTCTGATCTCTTCTTGATTGCTTTGTAATTCAAGAGGAAGATAATCTAAATTAATCAAATTAAAGATTATACGTACAATTACGTCTAATATTTTTATTGAGACACGCAATCGATATGATACAATGTTATATCGATTTCTGAGATCGATAAACGAGTAGATTACTTTGGCTACTGACAATCCAACCGACATGCTTCACTAGTCATCACTCGGTTCCATTTATCTCGCAGTTAAAGATGGAGAATAAGTAATATAACAGGAAATATTTTGCAGAACATCTACAACGTTATACCATGGAATGTTAAATTAAAAACAAATTATTGAATTTCATTGAAAGTTTTAAGATATCACTCCTGTTGCAATGGTTAGACTTCATACAAAAAAAGTCTAAAGAAACTTATTTCAATTTTCGGATGTCCATAACTGCGCTTGATATCTGTTATAGAAAATTTATCCTTTGTAATATCTTAGTAGTAAAATTTCAGATCTCCATAAAATACTACTTTTTGAACAACAGAATCTTCAGAAACATTTTTGCCAAAATAATAATAATAATAATAATAATAATAATGATTAATTAAGACCATAACCTCGTACTGGTACTTTATAACCATGACCTTGTATTGGCACTTAACGATCATCACCTTGTACTGGTACTTAACGAACATAGCCTTGTATAGGCATTTTTTCTTTAGGTTCTTTATGATTAAAATATTGAATTATTTCACACGACTAAAATCTTGGATTAATTGTGTCTACCAAAATCTCTGATTGACTGTCTCTATAAAACATTGGATTAATTGCCTCTACCAAAATCATGAATTAATTGTTTCTACCAAAATCTTGGATTAGTTATTAATAACTACAATAATTAGTACCAAAATTTCACTCGTTAATTAGTTACACAAAATGCCACTTCCAGGAAAGAAAAAAACGCTAGAAAAGAAATTGTCTCTACTAAAATCTTTGATTAATTGTCTCTAGCAAAATCTCTGATTGATTCTCTCTAAAAACATTGGATTAATTGCGTCTACCAAAATCATGAATTAATTCTTCCTACAAAATCTTGGATTAATTGTCTCTACCAAAATATTGGATTAATTGTCTCTACCAAAATTTTGAATTAATTCTCACTACCAAAATCATGAATTAATTCTCACTACCAAAATCATGAATTAATTATTTCTACCAAAATCATGAATTAATTGTTTCTACCAAAATCTTAAATTAATTGTCTCTACCAAAATTTTGGATTAATTCTTTTTACCACAATCTTGAATTAATTCTCACTGCCAAAACCTTGGATTAGTTATTAACAACCATAATAATTAGTACCAAAATTTCTCTCGTTAATTAGTTACTCAAAATGCCACTTCCAAAATCTTGGATTAATTGTTTCTACAAAAATCTTGGATTAATTGCCTATACCAAAATCAGGAATAAAATTGTTTCTGCCAAAATTTTGGATTAATTCTCTTTACCAAAATCTTGAATTAATTCTCTCTACCAAAATCTTGGATTAATTATTAACAACCATAGTAATTAGTTCAAAAGTTTCTCTCGTTTATTAGTTACGCAAAATGCCAAACCATGCATTAATTGCCTCTACCAAAATCTTGTGTTAGTTATTAACAACCATAGTAATTAGTACAAAAATTTCTCTCGTTTATTAGTTACGCAAAATGCCAAACCTTGAATTAATTGCCTCTACCAAAATCATGAATTAATTGTTTCTACCAAAATCTTGGATTAATTGTCTCTACCAAAATCGTGGATTAATTGTCTCTAACAAAATCTTGGATTAATTGCCTCTACCAAAATGTTGAATTAATTCTCACTACCAAAATCTTGGATTAGTTATTAACAACCATAATAATTAGTACCAAAATTTCTCTCGTTAATTAGTAGCACAAAATGTCACTTCCAAGAAAAGGAAAAAAAATCAGCTTTTGGCGACATTCTTGGCTCCGAAATCCCCACCAACACACATTTCGGCAACCTGCGAGTGCATCAATGGCAAAGTTGACAAGAAACTGCGCCAAGCTGTATTGTGGATGTGCAACTCTAGACAGGAAAGGGCTTAAGTTCCTTAGGCAGAAACCTTGGAGGAGGAGGCTAAACGCCAAAATGAAAAGATTCTTGAGTTTTAATTTTTTATTGTGCTTTCTCGAAAAGGGGCTTAGAGGTGAGAAGAAAGTGACTTTCCACAAAAGACCCCCTAATCATTAAAACTGCGCCAGGACTTTTTCTTTTCGAGTTGGCGTTGCCCTTAATTAAAAATGTCCGAGCCAAAGAAGAAGGCTTGCTGGTAATTTCCCCAACAGGGAAAAAGATAGGGACGAAAAGAAATGGTTTTGATTGGAAACTATCAGGGGTTGTTTACGAAAATCTGAAGATTTTTATGTTTAAGGAAGACAGTCAAAGAAATTAATTTTTTTAAATTATAAATATATATTTCAATCTTTGAAAAGAAACCATTTAAGAAGACCATAAATCTTTTAAACTTCTTAATATTTTTCAATTCGATGTAGTAATTCCTTTATGTTTTATTTTAAATTAATTCGTTTCTATGATATATTTAAGGAATATGTTTCCTGCATTAATGGTAATAAAATAAGAACAAAACTATAAAATTACACTAAACTATATTGGCCTATATTTATACATAACCAAAGACAATGATATTGATTATACATTTAATTATAATTAAGATCATATGAAGTATTATTCGAAAATTAATTTCATAAATATTTTTATTCAAATATTTAAATTTATTCCTTCTCTCTCCTTTATGAGAATTTTAATTTTTCACTAAATTAACTATATTTATGGCCTGCATAATGACAGGGCAATTTAACATGTTTAAACAGTGCATCTCCATGCACTTAAAAAATGGATTAAGTTAAAGATGCTATAGTTATTTTTTAATTAATTTTGAGAAAAATGCTCCACAGCTCCATGGTGGGTCAAAACAGTCTGCCTATTGGCAGATTTACGCCCTACAGTCATATTAGACCAGACCTACGGTTTAAAGTGGATTCCAAACCATTATAAACATTAATGGCACCACCGGGACTCGAATAAGAAACCTAGGGCACCGAGAACCAGAGGGCTAGTCACACGGCCATTACTTACTCATATTTAAAAATAGTGCAATTTACTGCTTCTCTAACACAGAAAAATACTTTACCAAGTATCTTTACTTGTGAACATAACTTGTCTTGCTTCATTAAATATTATATACAGAGTCATCACAGACAGTGTCAATAATCTCAAAGTTAAGAATGGATTATGAAATTTAAATTTACATTTTTGTTTTGTCAACAAAAAAATACAGAAAATAATTAACTATTTCATAACACTGGCTTTATTCTATACCAGCTCCTCTCATCACATTGTCGAACATAAACGACAGTTCATTCAGGTAACCTGAATTATATCAGGTTTTGCAGGGTTGGTAATTTAATATTTTTTATAGTGATGCAGATTCATAATGATTTTTTAAATAGACATTTCAGTCAACAAATCCGAAAAAAAAATTGTTGTAATTACTGAATCCAGCATATCTGTTCTGCGATGGATGTCTATCGATCGATGATGGTAGTTCATGCTGATATATACTAGGTAGTGTTACATACTGGAGTACCATAATATTGATACAGGTTAGGTAGTGTTCCATAAAGTTGATACATATTAGATAGTATTACAT
Organism: Caerostris darwini; assembly: GCA_021605075.1. Lineage (NCBI taxonomy): Eukaryota > Metazoa > Arthropoda > Arachnida > Araneae > Araneidae > Caerostris > Caerostris darwini. The sequence goes on from BPLQ01007840.1 coordinate 6,406, forward strand.
ACTAGTGTTCCATAATATTGATACATAGTACTAGGTAGTGTTACCTACTAGTGTTCCATAATGTTGGTACATACTAGGTAGTATTACATACTAGTGTTCCATAATATTGATACATAGTATTAGGTAGTGTTACATACTAGTGTTCCATAATGTTGGTACATACTAGGTAATGTTACATAATGTTGATACATGCTAGATAGTGTTACATACTAGTGGTAGTGTTACATACTAGTGTTCCATAATGTTGATACATACTAAGTAGTGCTACATACTTGTGTTCCGCAATGTTGATGCATAATAGTGTTATAAACTACATTATTTTGCGTGTATTTTGTTGTCCAAATAAAGTCATTAATTTAGATTTTATAATTTATTCCTTTACTATTTTTATCCTTTACTATTATTTCGGTGATCTTTATTTTAGTTTGATAAGTCTTCTGAGAAACATCGATAAAAAATTTTATCTTCTTCATTGGCACAACAGCTCTCTGGTGGCCTATTGGTTTTGTTTGGTTTGGCTTGTCGCTGTATGGTCAGTTTGTGCAGACTTTGGGCTAATTAGAACAACCAATTGGCAGATTTCAAGTCAGAATCTGTATTTTCTTTTTACGATGTAGGGTTTTCAGTCCTACGCCCCGCTCTCTACAATCATATTAAACCGCTACCTATGGTTTAAAGTGGATTCCGAACCGCTACAAACACCCAAGGATTCACCGGGGCTCGAACCTGAAGCCTGTGCCAGACAGCCAGTGCGCTAGTCACTCGGCCATCAAGCTCCAAAAGTTTTTATGCAACTCCAAAATTCATATCTCTAAACTACCAAACATTGGTCTTGTTGCAAAAAATTAACTTTATTATGAAAATTAATGGTTTTTTTTTATTAAAAATTAGTTAAAATTATGATTCTGAATTGTACACCAAATAAAAATATAATGGACACAGAAAACTGTATCTTCTAATATCATAAGATCCAAACAATGTGTATAGATGTCACAGAATAATTCAACTTTACATATTGGATTAATAAAAAAAGTTCTTAAATAAGGTTGAAATAAAATTAACTGTCAACCAGTATTTTCTAATCTGCTCCATTAAAAACTCCATTATTAATTTTTGCATAGAAAATAAATCACCGCACAACCAATACTGAATTATCGGCTTATCATTAACTTTTGATGAAGCCTGCGTTCACAACATTGTACGTATCCCTATCACATGAGAGGAAGGGGGCAGGGAGAGGGGTGAGTGTATAAGGGGTGTAATTGTGATACCAGATGTCTTTTTAGGGGTCATAGAAAGGGGGGATTTGGTGTTGAGGGAGCAGCAGGGGGTGTCATCATTTGTCATTCGGTTAAGAGAAAAGATGAAGCGCCCCGTCATGTTCAAAAGATGAGCTTAAAAAAAATCATACCTCACACCGCTTTGGCGTGATATTAAGTTCTAATAAGTCGCCAAAGTTTTAAGCCAAATTGGAGTAAATCGAAAAAGAAAAATCACAGATTTGCTCTAGTAGTACTATATTATCTAACATACAGAAGTAAAAGAAAGTGAGGTTTTATAAAATTCTATATTAAAAAATATGTATAGTAAGACAGAATGGTAGTAGTTACATAATATATTTTTTATAATATATTTTATTACGTAGAGAATATATTTTTTTGTTTTGCTTTACTTTTTATTTAAGATTTTTAAACATTATTTCACAACTATTCATAATGAAAAAGCATAAATAATCTTTCATTAATTTAAATTTCTAATTTATTACTTTAACTTCTAAATGTACAGTACCGTAATTTTTTTAAATTGGCAATATTTTGGTATGTGCAGTATATAGTTAAAAAAATTAATTTAATTAATACTTAATTTTTGTACATTAACTTACTTAATTTTAACTTATTTCATTTTGAAACAAAACTTTAACAATTATTCTCCTTATAAATAACACAAATGTACAACCTTTTCTCATAAATGATTTGGTTTGTCTCTCTGCTGTCATTTTGTGCACATTTTAAACTAATTAGACCGGGGCCTACTTGACGTGGATTCCGATCCACTAACAAATATTCATGCCACAGCTAGGATTCGAACCTGAAGCCTGTAGTACCAATGGCCAGAGCGTTAGCTAATTGGATGTAAAATTTTGGAAGTGTATAATTAAGGAAAATTAGTTGTATAAATTGCAATTTTATTAAAATAATTTTTCTAAACTAACGTTTTTCGTAAGTCTTTGGTGCCAATTAAAACCAAATTTATACTCTTTTATATACAAAATATATTTATATGCAGAATGTTGACCCTAAATTCATGAAATCGATAGGTGAAATTGACTAAATCACATATCACATACTTTCTATCACTGTAAATTATTTTGTTTACTCCTATAAGCTGCAGTGGCCTAGTGGCCAAATCTAGCACTCTGGCCTTTGGTACTACAGGCTTAATGCTCAAATCCATGGACGTTTGTCAGTGGTTCGGAATCCACTTTAAACTGTAGGTCTCGGTCTGTTTAGCCCTCGTGTGTACAAGATGACCGTAGAGCGACAAATCCAACCAAACCTATAAGCTGCTGCTTATTCTTATAAACTCCTTAAGTTACTTACTCCTATTGCTCCTATAAACCTCGTTCAAGACTTTGTGATAGACATGGATTCTTTGTAATATTTAATTAAAAAATCAAAACTGTTACAAGTAAATTACCAACTATCAAATTCTAATCAAAAACATTTTCGTGATTTGTTAAATGATCCAAACAATAATCGTCCCTGAAAAATAAAATCTGAAATCGTGAACACAAAACTCTCAAAAAGCAGCGATGCCTCCCAAATCCTGTCAACCCTCCCCCGAAACATCCCCAAATGGCGTTACGGTGTCATCTCATTGTGTTCTGTAGGAGCCGCCTATTATCATGGAAATGGCGATTCAAAAATCCCGAAGAAGAGTCGGCATTTAAAACAAAACAATGGACCAGAGAAAAATGTATCTAGTTTCACTTTCTGTCTACAGGGGGCGGAAGTCTGAGGCTGGTATTCGGCGAACAATGGGAAGGCACTTCATCAATAACCTGTTATATATTACGCTCTTTTTAGAGAATTCTTCTGTTCTTTTTTTTTTTACACTGTGGGTGTGGATAGAATACGGATAGTTCGGGTAACGGTTGTATAATTGACAGAAGGCTGTGTTGGTTCGAATTTATGCGACCTTTTATGATTTTAGTATAAGCACTGCGGGTAGCCATAGGTCGGGGTGCTTTGATGCTCATCTGGAAACTGAACCGTGTGGGGGTCTTTTAACTGCCTGAATGATTTAGAACATTATGTAAATAATTCGAACAGTGATTTAAAGGTTTAATGAATTTTTTTCTATCTCTTTGAAAGAAACTATTTCAATACTAGTCTATTATACGGTTCGAAGTATAGGGTATCTTTGAGAGAACAATGTCAAAACTCACAAGTGAACAGAACAGAAATTATGTCTGTTCTGGGAAGGATAACTATAAATTAGTAAGGGAAATCCAACCATCGGATTCGCTCGGTGAGGATATAAACATTCTAAAATGCCACCCATTAAAATCTTTGTTTCGAACTGTAGCGGGATGCACTGTAATATATCTCCTGCGTAAAATCTCGCGTCATTCAAAGCGGCTTGATGGCCAATTGACTAGAGCCCTGGCCTTTGATACCACAGGCTTCACGTTCGAATCCTGGCGGTGGCAATGTTTGTTAGTGACTCGGAATCCAATCCAACCAAACCAATCGGAACCAAATCCGTCATTCTAATGAAGAATGAATTCTAGTGAATTGAATGGTATTGGAAAATACCATTTTATAACCCAATTAGTCAAAAGGGAAATATTAAAAAACAAGTATTTGCGATGCTTAAGCACGGGCCTGCTCGCCGAGTGACAAGCACTCTGGCGCTCGGTACCACAGATTTCGAGTTCGAGAACCGGCGGTGCCATCGATGTTTGTAGTGGTTCGGAATCCACTTTAAACAGCAGGTCTCAGTCTAATAGAACTGTAGAGAGTTGTGCGCAGGGCTGACTGCCCTACTCTGTAGAAAAAACTATCTCTTGTTTCGAAATCTGCCAGTAGGCAGATGGCCTTGGTCCACCATGCGCTGTAGGGCCACGGAGTTAATTAACTAGTTATGCTTAAGTATGCAGGTCATAAAATTATTTATCATTGTATTCTAAATATAACTATTTTAAGGTAAAGTAAAGTTTAATTTGATATTTTTCAGTTCAAACTTATCGATACTTTTAATATCTGAAGTTTTTATAAACTGAAGGTTTGAAAAACTACGAAAGAAAGATTTCAAATTTGTTTTAACTGCAACTGTTGTGTAGTGGAGATATTCAGCCTATATTAACCATATTATTTGATTCATTTATTTAAGTTCCAGGGAGGAAGGGTATTATTGTACGCAATTATTTAGATTTTATATTTCCAGAATGTTGCACTGGATGAAATGAACTAATTACATAGGGAATTTTTTCATCAAATATTACTTCGCTTGGTTTTGTGCGCGTGCGTGAATTCTTTAAAAGTGTCTTCCTAAAGTTGAAAAATTAAAAAAAAAAAAAACTTAATAAAAACGGATTGTGAAAGCCATGTTGCTTATTCAGCCAGCCATGTTGCATATATATATAATTTTTCAAATGATGTCAAGACATTTCTTCACTTATTTTATATAATAAACGTGAAAGAATAAATAAAGAGAAAGAAAGAAAAGATGTCCATTCTTTACAAAATTTCAATGACAACACCAGTCAAGTTGCGTTTGCACTGTTGCAGATACTCTACATAATACCGACGCAATCACCAATGCAATTACTAAATATGTCACTTTTCCTTCTTAGGAAGGAGGTAGAGTAAAGTAATATAATTTCGAATCGTTATTAAGAAAAAAAAATCCTTAAATTTTAAGAATTAAACATATTTTAAAGTTGTCTATGTACAAAAATGGCCATGGTAATGGAATGGAAATAAAATATACAATGCCTAATAGTGAGAATCTCTCTTATGTGTCCGATTTTCTGCGATTCACTAGTTATTATGTGATATTTCTTATTTATGTATTGTCAGGTTGCTACCGCGCTCTGGAGCTCCCGGCCGTTCCATGGATGATTTTAGTAGTTTTAATCCACTTTAAATCATAGAACCCTATCTAATATGCCTGCAGAGCGTTAACCATAGGGCTGACAACTGTACCCCATAAAAAGAAATCATCTCAGGTTTCGAATTCTACCAGTAGGCATACAGTCTTGGCCCACCATGGGGCTGTAGCGGCATTGAAGAAGATTTGGTTTGGTTTGTCGCTCTACGGTCATTTTATGCACACGATGGCTAATTAGATCGGGATCTACAGTTTAAAGGGGATTCCGAGCCACTAATAAACATCCCTACCGCTGTCTGAATTCGAACATGAAGCTTGTGACACCAAAGGCCACAGAGCTAGTCAAGTGGTCATTGGACCGCCCATTGAAGAAGAAGAAGAAAAGTAATAACTATGAAAACTTTTTTTATACACTTCCTTCCAATTATTTTCATTTAAACCAGAAACTTATTAAACAGTAAACTTGCTATTCAGTCTTAGTTTAAATTATTTTCTCTAATACATCACTAAAGGTTAAATGAATTAATTACAAAATAATAAATACATGGGCCTTTTAAAAGAATCTTACGTTACGTTGTGTAATATGAGAAGTAGTAATAAAAGAAATCGTTCCAAACTCTAGTGGCAACTATTCGACATGATATTAGTTGCTGTTTCGCAAATAAACATCACTTTAGTGCATTTTTTAACATGTAACAAACACGTTTCTTCTACTACAAAAATTTGACACCCGTTTGAAATCTGAAACCTTTCCCTATAAAACACTTTCCAAGATCCGATATTTCCTTTCACAAAATACCGACTTCATTCACCTTAAACCCAACCAAGTTCAACAAGTTCACAGAAGCATATAAACCAAATAAACTTGTCCAATCACTGTTAAAATGTTAGCACATCCGACAAAGAACCAAAGACTACGCCCCCCATTCCTCAAGGGGGGGGGTGGTTTAACCCCTCTAATTCTTAAGCAAAAACTCTATAAATCTCGCAACAGCAGCTGCTGAAGACGCTAAGTAGGAAAGGTTAAAACCCTGACAGGAAATTTTTAGCACTTTCTTGGTATAGTTTCTGTCATTTAAAAAGTTTTTTTTACGAGCAAAACGGGTCAATTGGTGTGCAGTTCCAGGAGTAGAAATGGACTTGGAGGATGTTGAAGATTATGCTGAATGTCATGCAATACGTAGGAGAAGATTCCTTTTTAAGGCTGTCAGGGAATTTGCTTTCATATTCCCAATTGGAACATCTGGTTCAAAAGAAAAAAGTAATAAATTCACTGTGAGATTGTCTTCCCTAAGAGGGTTTTAACTGGTTTCAGAAAGTTTGGCTACTGGTGACAGAATCTAAGTAAGCGCTTTACTTTAATCAATTTAAAGATGAAAAAGCGTTACATTACACCAAAGATGAAAAAGCAGCCACGCGTCTCTCTATGTGTCTATTCTGCTTAAAAATATAAGCAGTAATTTAAAAAAAAAAAAGATTTTAAGATTTTGATGAAATGTTAAACAAATAATGATAGTTTAGTAAGGTAATCTCACAACTAAATCTGAAGGCAAAAAGTGACACAATATTCAAGACAGCTGGAAAATCCACACGTAAACAGATGGTTGCCAACTTTCGATTGTCTTACGGAACACCTAAACAGGATAGGTGTTCTCGCCTCGAACACTTGCCCAGTATGTAGAGCTGGAGTTAGAACAATGAATTCAGAACATCTTTTGAACAGGGAAGGACTGAACAGGGAAGCTCAGCGCCAAGGAGAAGTCTTACACTTGTATTCAGAAGCCTCATGGATTAAAATAAAGAGCCTGCCCCCTTTATTTAATTTCTCTCCCTTTGACTTTTTGTGGTGTGTGAGGCCGACTTATTATTAATTACTGCATGTTCACTTTATTCTGCTTGTTCTTTGTGTGTGATCCTTATTATAATGTATTGGTTTCCAATAAAGTCATATGTTACAACATTGATAGTTTAGTAAAAGAGAAAATTAAAAATGTATAATACTTTTAATTTTATTGTATAGAAGATCAAGAACTTTGAAAATAATGTGCTAGAATGGATATAGATTCAATGTATTTTTTAAAATTTTATTTTTACAATTTTTATTGTCAAAAATATGTTCCACATAAAATCATACCAAGCAGATTATCTGTGGTTGTTAAATAATACATTAAAATACACAAGCTTGTTTAGATCAACGTATATTTCTTAACAAAAATTTTTAGGCATGAATATCACATAAATTCAGGAATACATACTAATCCCTTTTACTCTTGGTTACTATAAAAATTGAACCAAATATAAACTTACTAAAGGTACTCGACTAACTAAAATATTGTATCCTTCATAGATATAATGCATCTGTAGGAACGAATGTCTTAAATATCCGTTGAATCTTAAAGGAGAGGTTACCTTTAGGTCAAATAGATTATGTCAAGATTACATAGACTATCCTATATTATATCTCTCACATTTTGAAAGCTAATTCCTGAATTTTGAGTCATATTATAGGATATGTAATTTATTAATAAATAAATATATTGTATAAACTTGATATAAAACTGAGTTTCTCGATAATAAAGAAATATTTCATATATTTTGAAATTGAATACTCAAATAATTTATTTTGAAACTGTAGAGCCTCTAACCAAAAGATTCAAGATAAAACAAGTGCTTTATGTAATAAATCATTTCGAAATGCTTTAAAGGGATTCCATATTTAACTTAGCAATTCATTAATCCTTACAAAATCCAAAACCAATACTCAACAACACCGGGAATACCTCATTACACAAAACTTTAAATCTAATTACCACATTCCTTAGAATGTTGAAATGACATTCAAACTTCTGTCTTTGCACCGCAAATGTCCTCTGGGACAGGATACTCTTGCATTAAGTAAAGTGTTATATCACTCATAGATAAAAAGCATCCGAATGCCTTAGATATTCGTTGAACCTTAAAGCACAGGTATGTCAAATACAGGTCAAGTGGATTATGCCAAGATTACACAGACTATCCTATACTACATTTCTCATAAACTAATTAATTATATCTCAAATTTAAAAGGCCAATTCCTTTATTTTGAATCATAATATACGATATATAATTTATTAATAAATCAATATACTATATTTGTAAACTTGATATAAAATTCACTAATTTCATCACTAATAAATAAATATTTCAAATATTTTGAAGAAATTGAAAACTTTACCTACATTTATTTTGAAATTGTAAGGTCTCCGATCAAATGATTCGGGATAAAACTGTATGTAACGAATCATTTCGAAATGCTTTGAAGGGATTCCAGATATTTAACTTGGCAATTAATTAATCCCTACAAAAACCAAAACCAATACTCAACAACCTCATTACACAAAACTTTAAATCCAATTACCACAGTCTACTAACCCCCGCGAAATCCTCAAACGAAACGAGGCATAATTTATTGACCTCTCACATTCCACCAACAATCAAAACTCGAAACTGGCATTCCCCTTAATCCAGGCTAACTCATCCTCAGAACCAGAGGCCTGCCAGGATGATTTAGGTCCGCATCTGCGCCGTAATTTGTTAACAGTGTCACCCGCCTAGTACCATTCGACCCTGGAGTAAGCCGATAGCATCTGAATGCGAAGGAATGGGACTTCATTGGAGGATCAGCGAAATTACACGAGTGACATTTGAACAACTCGGAGAATGCAGGCCCGTGGACTGTTCGTGTCTGGATATTAAGTCAACTTTTGGGGGTGCGATTATGTCCCCTGGAGGTGTTGGTAACAGCTGTTGATCGTTATTTTAAAGGAGGTGGATGTGAATTCTTTCAGACGTAAAGAAGGGAAGATGGTAACATTGATGCACATAAAACCAAGTGATTATTTGAGATGTATTGCTTAAAAAGTTGGTGTTTTGAAAAATTATTCGAAGTTTATTTATTTTAGGATAACATTTTAAATAAATTAATGCTTGACTTGACTTGGTACTTTGAGATGTATGCTTGCTGATGTTGTTTTATCTCAATTTATCCAAATGCTGTTTAAAATAATACAGATAACAGAATTCGGCAAAAATGAAAATGAAACCTTTATAAAAGAAATACTCTAAAACTCAAAATTCTTAAAATTCATTGCCTATGACGGCTTACAAATTCTATTTTAAAACAGAAAGAATCTTAGCACTTATATCCTAGCAACCGAATAAGACGAATAAATTTGAAAAAGAAAGAAATGGATAAAACTTCAGATCAAATGAAATAATAATTTTCATTTACGAGAAAAAAGACCTTCAGCTACTAACAGCTTAATAGATAGGTTTCTTTTTATTTTAAATACAAAATAAAAATTATTTTTCTCCATTTAACAGTATTTGGATAAATGGAGAAAAATAAATTTTTATTTTGCATCAGCGATATACAGAGATAATGTTAAAATACCAGAGATAAAAGAAGTTGATAAAGGTAAAAATTAAGCCTTTATAAAGGAACTACTCTAAAACTCGAAGTTCTTGATTTCATTGCCTATGATGGATTAAAAATTCAGTTTTTTATTAAAAAAAGTGTCATTGCACGTATTTTCCCGCAACCAAAAGAAAATATCATGGCCAGAGCTTTCCAGATTCTTTCTACATTTACTTCTTTTTTTTTTTTTCGAATACTTTCTACATTTCTAATGATGATAACAGCGATGTATCGAGCTTTCGTTACATCGCTGTTATTATCATTAGAAATGTCTAATGTCGCTTAGAATGTCTTCATTTTTTACTCATTAAAAATATAACGAATAGTAAATACAAACGGTCATGAGCAATAAGTAACCAACAAAATTTTGAGTACTAAATGACATGATTCAAATGTCTGTTAAATAATAAATCGCGAATCTCACCAGGCGTACGACATCAAGAATGAATTCATGTTTGCTCTAAAATAGTACGTGGTGGTATTATTGGTGCGCCAGTCCATGGTTAGCAAGGCCTTCTGCCTATTGACAGATTTCGAGACAGGAGATGTTTGAGATACGAGTTACTCAGGTTAATTTGATTAAAAAGAAAAAGTTTCAATAGATTTTATGGTAACTTCATGTGTAAAATTGTCTTTTTCATCATGCGTTTACAGTTTATCATGTTCATATTTTCTTTATGAGATATTTAAGTGCTCATTAACGCTTTTATTGTTTTCCATCAATAGAACATGCTCAGAAATACAGTATAAAAATAAGTTATATTTAATTAAGTTCAGCAAAAGTGTTTTTTCGTTTTGTGTGTGTGCTTGCTTTTATATATTCTCTAACTAATATAGATTTTTAATCAAGGAATTAATTTTATTTAATATATAAGCAAATTTTCTAATTAAATATAAATATTAAATTAAAAGCAGATATTTTTTTTTTAAATTTGCAATTTTTCTAACTAGGTTAATACAGAAGTCATACAATTAATACTATATTAACACAAGTGAATTTATAATAGCATTAATAAATACCCGAGCACAAATAACGCTTAAGTCTTAGTTATCTCGATAAACTCTTGCTCTTGACCATGCTCCGCCAATTAAAACACCGCACAGGCATATCACTTTCAGTCGCAGTTGCGGCAAAAGACCTGCCTCCTCCGGAAACTGGTCATCCCTTTGAACAGATCGGATTCGCATCCTGTAAGGGCTAGTGACCATTAAATACGCCCTTCCAACAGTCACATATAAGATTTAATATTACAACACAAGAATAATATAATAATTACATACAATTTTACTTTAATGCAAAAGTAATTTATAAATGTATGCTAACACTCCTAGGGGCCTGAATGGCCGAGTGGCTAGCGCTCTGGAGCTCCGTACCGCAGGTTTAGGGTTCGGGTCCCGACGGTGCCATGGATGTATGTAGTGGTTCGGTACCTACTTTAGACCGTAGGTCTCGGTCTAGTAGGATCGTAGAGCGGTGCGGGGACATTGTTACTCCGCGTCCGGCTTATCTTCAAGTTATACGCGCCTCTTGGGTAATGCAAAGTGAGTAATGTCTGTGCAGCGCTTGCCTTAAGGCATTCAAGACTAAGTGTTTGCCAGCTGCATTAGGAAAAAAAAGAATGCTAACACTCCTATCGATACTACAGTATCACCTCAAGCGGATACTTTAAAAAAGTCAATACGATGTCATAAAAATACAGTATAGTGATAGTATATAGCACGATAGTTATAACATGATATATAGTCAGTTATAGCTGTCATAACACTATCCTTGCAAGCATTCATTAAAAAATTAATTATAAATGCATATTAACACTCTTATCGACACGACAGTATCATTTCAAACGATTACCTTAAACAAGTCATGATGTCATAAAAATATAGTATAGTGATAGTATATAACATGATATATAGTTGTTATAGTATCTAACACGATATCATAAAAATATTTTCTTTAGTTATATATGTATAGTGTTTATTACAGATTTACACGAAAATACTATTTGGATTTTTAAAAACAGGAATGTGCGATTTAAAATTACACATGTTACTGTATTTATTGGCCTTTCAGAATTATAATAACAATTCGATAATTCAAAAGCTACATTTAATTAATAACATTTCATCCAGTTGCCAAGATTAAATTAGCTTATTCGATTCAATTCAGAAAAATAAATGCTAAACTCTCAAATGAAAAGATAACTGACACTCGTTCCGTTTTGACTGCATTCATTTTGGAGCATTTGAAACTCCGCTACTACGAATTACAATTCTGATAGCTTTCGTTTCTTTTCTCGATTTTAAACATCTTTAATTTAATTTTAATCCCGTCCCGAAGGAATACATTTAACTGTAATCTCCAATTCCGCCATTCATACGCGAGTAAGTAACTTGCAACAGATTGAACTTGATTTCTTCTTTTGTTGCTCACGGAGGTAGATGCAGATGGAAAATCTGCGAGGTGTTCTAAAACGAGATGGGGGAGTAAAAGAGGAGGGGTGGGCCTTCTTTCACGTTTATTGAAAGAAAATCACTTCCTCTTTTCGCCCCCCAAAATCGTGGTCTTTAACCTGACAGTAATTTGTAGGCTGTCTATGAAAAGCAGATGGGTCTTTTGATAACTTAATTTGCCGTGCTTTATTCTAATAGCTTTTCTTGGTCTTGTACCTTGGTAATGTACCTTTTGCCAGTAAGATCATTTCCTGAAAAATTGCGTCCTGTTAATATTCTCATTTTAATTTTCAATCATGCAATAAATTACTTCATTTTGTGTACCTAAAAATTAAAAACGATTATATGGGTTTTGGAAATCTGAACCATTTGTTTTGTAAAGCGTACTTAAATTATTGTATGATACATTTTAGTATAACATGATAAAAATTTGCAAAAGATGTGACAAAAACATGTTTAAGTACCACAATTTTCTGCCTGTAATCCGGCTGATTATATGATAAAAAATTTCTTAAATTTTTGGAATGTGAATTATAGATTTATAAGTGCAACCTGTGTGATTTAGATCTGAAAACTTGTAGATTGATAACTTTCATAAACAAATATTTCGATAGAGCCGCCACCAAAAGTAGTCACCAGAAGTTGACGAAAAATAAATTACCTTACTACTGTGTACAACAAGTAAGACCAATTTTCAATTTGAAAATTCCCGGGTCTTATGGAATTTCAATTTTTTTTTTTTTTTTTTTTTTTTAAACTTTTGCTGGCATTGTCCTTGACATCTGTGTAAAATTTGACGTCGAAATATTCATTAGCTTTTGAATTAAAACTAATGAATAAAAACTGATTCCGACGATTTTTGAAATGTCTGAATTAAATCATCAAAGAACTTGCATTAAATGTTGTTTGCGGAAATGTAATAGAATGTTGCAGAAGGCATTCGGTGAGCATTCCTATATCGAAAAGAAATGTTTAGAAGTGGTAAAAACAGTTCAAAGAAAGCAGAGAATGCGTTGAAGACGAAGAGAAGTGAAGCTCTCATCGACCATCAACCTCAACCGAAGAAGCTCACATCCAAAAAATAAAAGATTCGATGCTTGCTGATGATGTTGGAATTACAAAAGGATCGGTCCCTAAACTCAAAAGACCACTCCGGGGACACCGTTTTGAGTCGATTTAACAGATTCGGCGTGAATCGGCCCACGCTTTGAAGGCCATCCCTGCAAATTACTTTTTAGCATGCATTGAGGATTGTAAAAAAAGTTGGTATAAGTGCATTGTGTCCGGAGGGGATTACTTTGAAGGCGATGAAATAAATTTGGAAGAATAAATAAAGAGTTTTTGAAAAAAATAAAAATTGTTCTTACTTTTTGGTCACAGTAGTATAAATGTTAAGGAAGTGACATGACATTTGTAGACGATGAAAAGAAATTCTACATATTAAACAACGTGTGGAATTGAGTTTGAGAAAGTATTAAGAATTGAGAGTTTTAGTATTAGTTTCTGCCTTATATTTTACACAATATTTTAAGTGACGTCCTCTGGTGGCAATAAAAGTAAAAATTTTATTTAATAGATAAGGTTTGGTTTGGTTTGGTTTTTTGTCATTTTTCGCACACTTTCGGTTAATTAGACCAGGACCTACAGTTTAACGTGGATTTCGAACCACTAACAAACATCCATGCTAACGCCAGGATTCGAACCTGAAGCCGTTTTAAAGCAGTCTATGGTCTTAGGTAGACCATAAGCTATGCACGTGTGAATTAGAAAGTTTCAGGTTGAAAAACTGTGAATTTGTATAAAAGACAAACACACAATTCAATTTGATATTGTTTATATAAACATTTTTGCATATATATATGCCTTCTTTAATGTTCTCCAAAATCCAAACTACAACTTATTCAAATTATTATTTATTTCAAAATTTATAATCAGACACACTAAAAAAGCACGATCATACTTCATACATCTACAATAACAACAAAATTCAAGTGTTCCCCACATCCAATAACTTGAAAGGAAGAAAAAAAAACCCATAGAACCCATAAAAAATACTACAAAAAAAAATGAACCTCCAATTTAAACCATCAATGTCTTCTTCAAACTGGCCTCCTTCATGACTTAATCATCAGCCTTCACCAACCAAATTATTCCATTGAGTTATTCCTCCCAAACCCCATCGTTACTTTCGTCATCGCCTTCAGCCCAAAATCGGCAATTATCAGGTGTTAAAATGGGGCACAATCTGTCTGCCTTTTTGCGAGTTCGCGTGATACTATCAGCAGATGCAAATATATTGTGATGCCGCTAACTAACCATTTTGTGAAGAAGTTAAGTTGGCATCACGCGATGTCTTGGCACTTCTGTGTGGCGAGATCTTCCTCTTTTTTGTTCGGTGATTTTTTTTTTTTTTTAATCTAGGAGAATAAAGGGAACATCTGCCCGCCTTCTATTGTTCCCCCAAACTGATTACTCAATTGGATTAACGCGATAGGTTGCTGCGAAAAGTCGAGTGATTTGGCGAAGTTATGAATTCGCCAAAACAGTTTTGAGTTGATTAGAATCAGTTGTTTAATAAATAGTAATATCAAGTATTCGATCAATTTAGATTTTTTTTTTTTAATATATGGCCTATTTTTAATAAGCACTGGCCGAAAAATCTATCGATTATTGCGTTAGGTGAGCACCGAACAATATTAGACACATTATTGTTATAAAGTGTCAAATAATAATTTTTTTTTTAAATAAAAAAATTTTAAATGATAGAAATAAAATGTTTTTATTTTTATTATTTGTAATACAACTACATAAGTTTATAAATTTCGACGAGATCTTTTAGTTGTTATATTCTATTTCATGCAATATATCAGCAATCATGTGTCATGTTTATATTCAGATTTAACTGCAGTGGATAATGAATTATTTGTCTGAAGTGAAATGAAATGGAATGATTCGAATATTTTATTGTTCTCTTCTAATTTATGCAATCATAATTTATAATGATAAAGACGCTAATTATATTGATAAAGGAATGGATACTTAATCAGGTATCCATGAATCCGGGGGGCTAATTCAAGGAGTCGATGGTTATCCTTATTTTTATTGATCTCTAACTAAACTTAGCGTCTAATCAGAAGATGCTGAAAATAAAAATCAAGTACATATCAAATAATTTATCGAATCATCAGTATAATTATTCGCATAGGAATGTGCTCAATAAATTATAAGATATTTGTTGTGATTGTCAATAATAATAATCATAAGCATTCTTATTTCATAAAATTTATCAGCAGCAGCAAGATTCCAACTTACCAAGTATACAGTTATGTACAGGTTGTCATGTAGCATAGTTTTGTATGCTATTCGGTAACTCTTAAGCAGTGTCCATTGAGTTACCAAACACCGGTATTGGGTATTTTCACTTGGTTGCAATTGACATTGTTTATAAATATTCCTTATCTATATTTATTAATAATTTCAGTTAAATAAAATTATACATCATTTGACGCAAAAGAAATAATATAAGAATAATTTTATTGAGTTGGCAAGAAAGTAATTGCGGTTTTCACCAATTTAGCTACATGGTAAAAATCGAATGTACTTTTTTGCCAGCATAACGAATGAAAAAATTATTATAAAATTTTTTTAAAAAAATAATTACATGAAATACTTTTGGTGCAATTTAAATGAAAAATAATTAAAAAATATTTATATCTATTAGGTTTCAGCTAAAATTATGATGAACAGAACATTTTGTGGTTGTTTTCGAATAACGTAGCACTTTGACATAAGTCATTCGCTACTAGAAAAGTAGAGATATAGAAGTGCACCACTGGTGCCTACATCGCACCCATATTTTGCACCTCAACTTTGAACACCTTGATTTGGGGTCTTTCTGATTGTTGTCCAACGGAAAGACTTTATGTTCTGCGAATTAATCTTGCCTATTCCCGGTATAGAAACACAAGATATCGGCTGGAATTGCTTGTCGAGCTTTGAACCACACCTCGCCCTATTAACTACCAAGCCGCTACAGACCATAGGAATAAAATTTAAAACCTAAGAAGTCTGGTATATAATGTCTGTTTCCATTTAATAATTTGGTAGTACGATTATAATCAATGTATTCTTAATAGATGGGACCGTAATAATAATATGATGTTACGTGCTATCATCTTGTTCGCAAAAGAAGTCCATAAATCGGAAAAAATTAAAAACAGATATAGAAAGATTTGTTAAACAGAGATTTGACTTTATCAAATGTTTGGCATTCCTTATTCTCTCCTTTCCTGCAGGAGGAGATAAATCTCCGAATCGGAAGACCCCCCAAAATCCGTCCATCCAATTCGATTAGGCTCCAGTGATAATTAACCCATCACGAATCCTGAGGAATTAGCACCGGAGGCGCGAAAAAACCGAAGGAGGGGCCGCTCACGGGGACGTCAATCACGCACCTTTCGGGGCACGTGTCCCTCATCCTCTACAAATTCGATGCGTCCCCTCGGAACCGAATCTCCCTATCGGGGCCCGGACACGTCGGCCCTCCGAATTTCACGCCGCCGGACCGAGCGTGTGTCTCTGTCAGAGTGGCAAATCTGTGACGAGTGAGCGAAGATACGACTTATTCAATCATGAAAAAGGCATTTTGTGTGGGATAAGTCATATTATTTGATGATTTATCCAAGTTTCCTTTTTATAAGTCCATTTATTCCTTTTTATAAGTCTATTTATTTTTAAAAATAATCTATGTAATTAGAAATATCAAGAATCATTTGTGGTGTGGGATGTTTCCTTCAAATTCTTTGAATATGAATTGTTAATCTTAAAAAACTTAAGAAAGTCTTGTTAGTTTGTCAATATGACTTTATATAACAATCTTTTTCGATTGTAAAAATATTTTCCGATTAATTTTCCTATTTGTAAGAAACTGAAATATTGCTAAATGACTATTAGGACAACGCAAACGTTTCACGGGTTTTCTCTTCATATCTCGAACAATTGGAATCATGGGATGCCAGAAGACATTTTTGTCATTCGATGATGTGACTCTAGCTATGAATGCAGCGAAAGAGATTCGACATGTAATGACCTTCAACTTTCTTTCTTTTACTTTTATTTTAACCATTCATAAGTAAAGGCTGGTGTTCGTTGGAGTACCCTGCACTTTCGTATCATAAATTAATAAAGTTTACCAGAATTTAAAATTTAAAGAATTAATTTATAAAGAGCACATGCTCTATAAAATATAAAGAGAGAATCAGGATTAGTAATTTAAATAAAATCATATTAAATAAATATTTAATTTATAATAAATTGATTGAGCCTTTAACTTGAACATTTCTGATCGTATTTAAAAAGAAGAAAAGATTAAAAGATTAAAAATTAAAAAAAAAACATATAAAATAATTATAAAATTATTAATAATTAATAATTTAATATTATTAATTTATAAAATTAATTAATTATATTAAATTATTAAAAGCCACATATAAAATAATTATAATTATCTTTCTATTTATAATTATTCTACATTTATGACGAAATTATTAAATATAATCATAACATTATAATGTTATTATTGCTATTACATTTTGTTGTCGTAATTCTGTTTTATAGAAAATATATAACTCTTGTGATTTTTCACTGTACTAAAAGTCATCAGATGGATACACATTACAAAAAAAATCTGTGTGTTGGCTTTTAGATATGTTTTGGTTTAGTTTTATTTTGTTTTTCACTCAATAAACAAGTAATATAAAAACACATTTTTTAAAGTCAATTCCTTCTTTTTTTTTTTTTTTCATTATATTGCAGAAAGTCCTTTATAAATAATTTTCATTCATTTTTTAAGTTTATCTGGCGCCATCTATTAGTAGATATATGCAACTCAAATCTAAAAAAATATATAATTAATTAATTAAATTTAATTATTGAATTAATATTTGAAAAACTGTATTCACATCAAGTGTCATCCACTACAAGTTAAAAAAAATGTATTTGAACTTGAGTGGATGAATAAGAAGTATTTTATGAACGATTGAAAATTTGAACAAGATATATATAGGGAGAGTGTGAACTAATAGAAGGAATTGAAAAAAAAAGAACAGCAATCTCGAATTACAGCAAAATAATAAAAGCAAAAGTAATAAAAGCAAATACATACGATAAAAATAATAAAAGCAAATATATTAGGCTATACTTCAAATTTAATTAAAAATTTTTTGATCATTTAAAATTAAAAAATATAGAATACGTTAACAAGAATACTCAAACATGATCGTTTCAAATTTCAAACGTAAAAATTAAGAATAATAATATCCAGAAAAAATAAGCTAAATTAAAATCAGACGATTTTTTATATTATTGCCAATTTGTAGTTACATTATTGTAAAAATTGAACAATATATATTAAATGAATAATAAAAATATTTAATAATAAAATAAAAATAATTAATAATTAAATGAATAAATTAAAATCAGACGATTTTTTATGTTTCCAATTTGTAGTTACATTATTTTAAAAATTGAATAATACATAGTAAATGAATAATAAAAACATTTGATAATAAAAGAATAATAATTATTAATTAAATGAATAAAAATAATTAATAATTGAATGAATAAAATAATTAATAATTAAATGAATAAAAATAATTAATAATTGAATGAATAAAATAATTAATAATTAGTTATGACAAAAAAGAATAATTATTACTGCTAATTATTATGCATAATTATTAATTAATTAATGATGAGCAAATGAGAAGAAAGAGCAGCGTGAATATGTGAATATTTCTCCCATATAAAACTAAAATTAATTAATTAAATTTAATTAACGAATTAATATTTGAAGAAAATGTATTAACATCCAGTGTCATCCACTACAAGTTAAAAAAAAATTTATTTGAACTTGAGTGGATGAATAAAATGTATTTTATGAACGATTGAAAATTTGAACAAGATATATATAGGGAGAGTGTGAGCTAATAGAAGGAATTAAAAAAAAACCACATTAAAATCATGATTAATAATAAATGCAATTTTGATCTTGTTTTTATCGGTATTTTTTTTTTTTTTCATTGGCAAATTAAATTTCATTTTCAATACCATTTTCAACAATCGATATTAATGATATTTTCAGTATGATTGAAGGATTTCAAGCTGTTTAAGTTGATACGTACCCTTCAATGGAAAAAAAATTAAAATTTAAATCATTTATATTTGAATAAGACATGTCATTGGAAATATTTTTTTCAAATTTAATTTGTCAGTTAAATTATATATTGTGTACAATTCTTATTCGTCAAGGTGTGTGGTGTAATGAATCCCATGATACTTAAATAACCAATAGCATGCATCCTTTTCGTTCAATTAAATATCGTTAGTTGCAGCAATATGCAATTTCATTTATTTTGATAATATATTTAGTATTACAGAATAGTGATTCTCGAATTTAAGTTTTCTGCTTTACTATTCTGGATGTAGGAGCCTGATGGCCGAATGGCAAGCGCTTCGGCGTTCGGTACCACAGGTATCGGGTTCAAATCCCGGCTTTGCCGTGGGTTTTTGTAGTGGTTCGGAATCCACTTTAAGCCGTAGGTCCCGGTCCTAATAGGATCGTAGAGCATTGCGGGGGCACCCTGGTTAATGCAAAGTGAGTAACATCGGTGCAGCCCTTATGGCGAAAGATCACGGTCTATTTGCCAGCTGCATTAGAAGAAAAAAGAAACTATTCAGGATGTTGACTAACCAACTTTTTTAGTAAATTGAATAAAACAAGACAAAAAACCAAAACAGCATGCCTAAATCTCAACATTTTACCGGAATTTTTTTTTTTTTTTTTTTAAGTTTATTTTTAAAACCTGGGCTGACTCTATTTTAAAATAACTACTAATAATAATCTTTGTCCTTTTTCTGAATGTATGAATATCCATTTTCAAAACTTCCATTTGGAGCTCAGCGCTACACCATTTAAATTGAGCGGAAAGAATTAAATCTCCCACTTTCATTTACAAAATAATAAAATTTTCGAGTTTATATTTAAAACATTGGCTTGTCTCTTTTTAAAATAATTACTAATAATAACCCCTCTATATATCTACTAATAGTAACTTTTTCTGAATATATGACTATCCAATTTCAAAAATTTTATATTAATATATCAAAATATAAATTTCCAAGAGCAGAAAGCAGAATTAAATCCTCCATTTTTATTTACAAAATAATAAAATTTTCGAGTTAATTTTTAAAACCTGGGCTTGCCTCTTGTTTAAATAATTTCTAATAATAACCTTTATATATCTACTAATAATAACTTTTCCTGAATGTATGAATATCCATTTTCAAAACTTCCATTTGGAGCTCTGCATTACGCCATTTAAATTGAGCGGAAAACAGAATTAAATCTCCCACTTTCATTTACAATGGAATAAATCTTATCCGTGTCGATGCAGAATCTGACGGACTACAATACCATTCAAAAGTCACTTCTGTGAAGGAAAAAAAAAAGTCCCCAAAGATTACAAGGTCCCCATAGCAACTTGTATCCTCTCCCGCGACAAAAATCACAAACACCAACAACCCTACCCCTCAATTCCCCGCTTCCCCTTCGAATCTGACTGAGAGCACAGATCGCATGAGAAAAATTACACCTTCAATCTCAACCGTCTCACAATAGACACAGGGATCAACGCCAAGAATAGACACCATAGACCGGGGTACTTCTAACCCCGGAAGGGTGGTACGGCGACTATCCCTGGCACAAGTGGAAGAATAATACTTACTCTTTCACCTGATCGTGATAAATCGAATGTAGAGGTGGATTACAACCCTCCCCCCCTCCTCTTTTATGGAAAGCCAGTAGGGTGGATGGAACGTTTTTCGATACTGTCTTGTCCCTGTGTCATCCACGTTCTGCAACTGGAGCACAATGCGTGATTTATTGTTTGCTCTATGCAGATAGTGTGTGTTGAGTAACTGTAACTGTATGGTGCTATCCTTTTCAATGGAGTGAAAAGATATAATGGAGTAAATATTTTGCCATTCTTTTCAATGCGAGGGAGATTCGCTATCAATGTACTAATAGTGTTCTACTGTTTGGGCATCAATTTTGTAACGCGTGCATTGTAAAAATGGTGCCACGTGTTCATTGTTAAGTTGTTAGGTTCAACATGTGGTAATTTTTCAAGGCATTTTTTATTTAAAGAGAGGGTATCTTTTTTATTTTAACTGTATAATTTGTTTTACTAAACATAATGATAAATATCTGCAGATCTATTGCTTCCTTTATGTACTTAAGTTATGAGAATTCTATATCTCGAATAACGATTTCTTTATATATTTACAGATGTTTATTTTAACATTGAATATGTTTTGCAGATAAACAAGCTGATTTGAAATGTTAAGATGAAATTTTTTTCAACTGAGTCATCCCTTTAAATTTTAATTTTTTTAAGTGTATAATTGTTAGATTAAACATAACATCTACAGATCAATTGCATCCTTTATGTACTTAAGTTATGAGAATTCTATATATAAAATAACAGATTTCTTTATATATTTTCAGATGTTTGGTTTAACACAGAATAAACAAGCTGATTTGAAAAGTTAAAATGAAACTTTTATCAATTTATTCTTGTGGTACTCTTTAAGTTTGCATTTCTCATAAGCTGTAGCAATGAAACTGAAAATCATTTTAAACATACAAACATCAAAAGATAAACTTCAAAAATTGCAGAGGCACATCAAAAAGAAAAGAAAAAAAGTACACAAAATATACAGATACGTATCCTCAGAACATTAAAAACTATTTCATTTTTTCTTGCTATATGACAAGATGTAAGTCAAAACAAATCTAGCACCATATTCAAAATATTAACCGAAGCGTTTCTTAAAGATTTTTCAATTTCGCCAATAATTCGAATCAGGATGTGTTTAAAACTTAAATATTATTAGAACATTGACATTATTGGAAAATTAAAGTGATGGTGAAATCATATCTTTATTTTCCGCAAATAAAATATCCCAACTTTAAATCAAGTAATCGATAGAAAAAAAAATCTATAGTAAGCTTGAAGAATCTGTAATATGTATGATAGCCAACAAAAAAAAATACAAAGAATATTTTATAACAGAAAAAAAAAATATGATGTTATGATGCTGAAAATATGACCTGTAATATTATCGTAGAATGGCTAAAAATATGACTTGTAAAATCAACTAGTTAAAGAAGTAACAGAATTTATTTTACTTGGGGGAATTAAGCATTGTTATTTACAGAATATGTCCACAAATTAAAGTAAACAATCAATTTTTGATTATTTGATTTTTTACTGCGTTTCTTGGATGTTTTTTATGCGCCACTCTTATGGCTAAGTTCTGTTCAAATTCATGTTGACAGAGATCAGTGATTTATTACTTTTAAAAGACATATGATAGGCAATTTATTTATTAAGTCATTCAGATTTTAATGAAAAATTAACAGTCGTTGCAACTTATGCACACTTCAGATCTTGAATAAATTTGTTTTCTATTCTCTCTCTGTCTTTCTCTCTCTTCTATAAAATTTTATATTGATCGCACTAACAAAAAAATCTATGCATAGTGAATGCTATTATGGCTTTGCATACAAATTGATTGTGTTCCTGAAAAATCCCTAGTCCATTGTTTTATTATTATCATTTATTTATAATTTTTAAAAAAATTCTCTATTGTTTTTCTCTGTAATTTTTATCTTATATGTGTGTGTGGAATTTTTTATTTGCTTTTAAAAATGCTTCTTACAAGAAGAGACCTGTTGACTCAAAGAGTGTTCCGTTACAATCACAGCTAATTTTGTTACCCATCATTTTAAAATGGAAAATGTTTTAGAGAATATCTTTAAATATGTATAAATATTCTTGAAACAAACATTTGACGATAATTAATGTCTTAATAAGCAAATAAAATTTGAGACTTTTGTGTTAGTGTAAGAAAGAGATTAGAATAAAAGTATTTACATAGTTAGATACCCTGCATCTAGATTAGCGCATTACTGCAAATGTTCTGTAATTTGTAATAAATTAGGAAACAATATTTAAACTATATATTTTACATATGTTTATTTTCTTGTTAGTGCAAAATAATGCTCTATGTTTTCATTTTTCATCAAAATTTGAAACACTTAATAAATAAATTACTTATGTCTTTTAAAAGTAGAATCTTAAGCTTAAATGAAAAAAAAGAAAAGAGTAAGGATAACGCCAAAAAATTGATTACTTTAATTTGTGGACACATTCTGTAAATAAACGGTTCTTAATGCAAATTAAACAAATGAAAAAAATTAAGCGTTCGCTTTTACATTAAACTATGTGCCAAAATCTGATACATAGTTTCTGTATCATCCAAAATTTGAAAATTTAAAAGAAGCCTATGTATCATATGACTTTTTAAAGTAAATTTGTTTTTTGATGAAATCTGTGTATTCTTAATATAAGTAAGTTAAATAGGAAACTCGTTGTTAGAACAATACAAAATTTCTAAATAAAAATAAATAATAAATTTCAAAGTTTAATATACACGTTAAACAAACAAACAGATGAGAAATGAGAAAAATTGAGAGAGAGAAAATGAGAGATGAGAAAAATCTTTTATGAGAAAAATCTGTTTCTCATAGCGAAGGCTACATTTCGAGTACAACGTTTTTTACTATCCTTTCCTTTTTACTTTTTTGGAAAATGCAAATTATCGGCCATTGTGTGTGCGGGAAGCTATCAGCTGCCAGAATGAATCTGCATGACAATCACCTGCTAATCCTTAATCCTTCGTTACGTAAGAGTGTTCAACAAGCACTTCACATGTTCGAGCGTGCACAACGAGGCGAGTTCTACTATATGCTCGTGAAACTCTTGTTATTTTACTACGCCAGTGCTCTTTTGGGTGGGTAGTATTGCAGCTGTCTCGGTAATGTTTATCAAAGAAATATAACAAAATATACATTTTAGAAAGTAATTATTAATTTGTTAATTATTAGAAATAATGTAGATGTTAAATTACTTTGAAGATACTTATATGTATATGTTGGGTTTTTTTTTTCTTAATTAAAATAACAATAATTTAAAAAATTAACATTCACCATAAATTTAAAATTAAAATCGCTAAAATTCTTTATAGTTATTTATTGATAGTTACTTAATTCTATTAATTATTTTTAATTATAGTTATTTCAAAGCAAAAATAATAGTATTTTTATTTTTTTAATAGTATTATTAATTAATTCTACAACCAATATTCTTAGTTTCATTTTAAGAGTAACTACAAAAAATATTCTTCTATATGTATTGTTGAGATATACTGTGTAGGTCATTATTAATAAAAATTATCTCAAATATAAAATTAAAGTCGACTAAAGTTCACCACGAATAATTCATCACAATTTTTTTTTTTTAAGGATGAAAAATAAAGAACTTGTGGTTTATCAGCACTCATAATGTTTTAATATAATATTTCTAAATAATAATACTTTTAATTTATTAATTGATTCTACAACCCATATTCTCAGTTTTATTTTATTTGTAACTATTAAAAAAATATTCTTCTTCTACATTTATTGTTGAGTTAGACTGCGTAGGTCACTATTAAAAAAGATTGTCTTAAATTTAAAATTAAAGTCACCTATAATTCACCATGAATTATTCACCACAATTTTTTTTTTTTTTTTTTAAGGATGAAAGTAAAGAACTTGTGGTTTATCAGCACTCATGATGTTTTAATATAATATTCATAAATAATAACATTTTTAATTTATTAATTATTATTAATTAATTCTACAACCAATTTTCTTAGTTTCCTTCTTAATTGTAACTATAAAAAATATTCTTCATTTATTGTTTGTGTAGATCATTAATTAGAAAAA
Source organism: Caerostris darwini (assembly GCA_021605075.1). Classification (NCBI taxonomy): domain Eukaryota; kingdom Metazoa; phylum Arthropoda; class Arachnida; order Araneae; family Araneidae; genus Caerostris; species Caerostris darwini. The sequence continues at coordinate 31,320 of BPLQ01007840.1, forward strand.
TGTTCTCAAAATATTTTCGAAGATGTTGAAAGAATTGTTTAAGAACAGCTTGCTAAATTTGTAAGGAATTTAAATAACCGCTTAACCATGCAATTCAAACCGAATATGTCATAATATTCTACTTTATCTTTAAAAAACAAAATTCTTTTATACAAACAAGTCCTTAGACCAATCCTGACTTATGCAGCACCCATCTGGGGCCTTGCTGCAAAAACAAACAGAAACAAAATCCAAGTTATCCAAAATAAAATTCTCAGAATAATTACGGGAGCTCCCTGGTTCATTCGAAATGACGTGCTGCATCATGACCTACAAATAGAATCAATAGACGATCATATTGCGAAGCTTTCAAGAAAGTTGTTTCTAAATATCAAGAACCATAAAAATAATTTAATTAAGGCTCAATTATTCTTCGCCCACAACGAAGGTAAATACCATTATCCATATTACACAACAGGATGGAATCACGACCTCAAGCCTCCCTAATTTCTTCTATGATCTATCTTCGATACTACTCTTCAGTTCTAAGAAATCTCCTATCGTCCTCTCTTCTGCCTTGGCAGTGTGTACTGCGGAACTATGTTAAAAAGACAAAAGAACAATAACGTTCCATTTCTGAAAACTTCAAACTCTACCCTGCAGTAACAAACTTTACTTCCGATGTTCAGTTTCAAATGTTGTTCGTATGTTTTTCTGTCTCCTTAAAGTTTTTTATTTTTGTGATTGTATATTTGTATATTTATAATTCATATTTATTTTCATTATATATGTGTTTATATGTCTGTCTGCTATGTATTTACGTATTATATGCTTCTATTGGGCATTTATGTATTTTGATATTGCTTGATTGTCATCTTCTAGTTTGCTCGCCCCCCCTTTTTTATATATATATATATATATATATATATATATATATTTTTTTAACTTCTTTCCCTCCTATTAACTGTTTGCTTTAAATTTTTTAATTCCTGCTAATTCTGTGATACTTTGTTTTTATTATATTTGAATTCTGAGCAGATGTGCACTGCGTGCACAGGTACTCGACTCTCCTATCCAATCTAGTAGAATATGTCTTAAAATATAATTCATTTTAAATTCTTAATTAATTAATAAATAGTTATATATATTAATATATATTATTGTATACTTATATTGCTAATTAATACACAATACTTTATCTAAAGCATCACTTATATGAAACTCTCTGGATTCATTATAGATAAAAATTGAAACCCTTTAAATAAATGAAAAAAAAAAAAAGAAATTATTTCATAGAAAATATATGAAAGATAAACACAAACTTTAATTATCATGGACTTTGTTATTAATAACCTATAATTAATCTATACCGCATGCAAAATGTAAGAAATATACGAAACCCTAGTTCCTTCACAGCATACCTTTCCATCCATATATCCATATTATTGTTTCCATCCTTATATATTTCATTGGCGGATATATATATATATATAATACACATATATATAATTATAACATCTGAGGACAGCTTTATCAATTATGTATATATATATAGTTTATCTGCTGAAAAAAAAATGAAAAAAAAATATATATATATATTTACAAAGCCCTCCATGCATTCTGGAAGGAAATTCGTTTGGAATTACTAGAAAAGATATACTAGTACTTGGTTGTTGTATTTTTATTTCTCAGTATTTACAATAAGGATGTACAGATTTCTGGTATATATATACACCTGAAATCTATACATACATATATCTACCTATCTCTATCTATCTATATATATCCTTGTCGTATACTGAGAAAGCAGAAATAAAAATTAAAGACTAACAATCAAATACTATCATATCTCTTTTCGTAATTGCAAAGGAATTTCCTTCCAGAATGCATGAATGGCTTTGTAATATTTTTTTCATTACTTTGTTCAGTAAAACAAAGCAAAAGCAATACAAAACTTCCTTTCGGAGAATGCTAAATTTCAGTAGAACGGTCTGTCTTCCATGATTGCAAGTGTAACGACTCAAGTGTGATGTTGATGAGGATTTCCATCGATCACAACAAACCCATCTTAAGTTCCAAAAAATCGTTTGTCCTCATCCACCCCCGCACCATATCACTCGGCATCGCTATGCTGAGAATGCCGACCTTTATTGACTTGTTTGCCGATCTGACGACTGACTCTAATGAGGCAAACCGACCGCCGCAAACCCACAGCAAATTCTGCTGCAACATTTCTTCATCCCCCCTTCAAACCCCCTTCGAAAAAACACGAGACACGTAGGAAGATTGGGCACACACGCACTCCCCCCCAAAAAAAAAAGAATCCCTACACCCCCCTCGTCTCATATCCCTTAACAAATGAAGGGTAACGGGGAATAGCTATTGCAGCTGTGAACCCTCGACCTCTCGGAGTGTTGCAAAGTGGGCAAAAGCAAGAAGAAGAAAAAAGGGGGGCAAGAGCAATAAAAATAAAAATAAATGTAGGAGGATGATAAAAAGACGTGTGTGGGAGGGGGGGGTAGATAATTTTGAGGGTTCATTTACAACCTCCTTTCGGGTCCATCAGTGACATCAGTCCCTTCCAGGAATTAAAATAAACAAGTTGGGGTTGAGGGGGAAGGTTGACTGTCACGAGGCGCTATTTGTTTTGAGGTGTGAGGAACTGCGACTGTTTAGTGGGTGATATTTTTCTTTGCTGGAAGATGGTTTCTTGTCAGTGAGTTTGAAAAATGTAAGGACAGGGAGTGGGGAGGGCGAGAGAAAAAAAGATTCCCCAAATATTTTGCTCTATAAAAAAAAAATAAGAAAGCTAAAACCGATTCATAAACAAGATCCTATAGCAATAAAAGAAACCTGGATTACCATCCTGGTTGCTGTAGACTTGCTCTTAGGTGAAAAATTATGTATATGTTACAAAATATAAAATAAAATTCAAATGAATTGCTCATCACTTTCTTGTGGTACAGGATGTCCCATTTTCATTTATCTAAACCACTGTCCTGTTCCACTGTTTAGATTTAATTACAATATTTACAAGGGACGATTAAACAAGTAACTCTCGCATATTAATCTCCGGTTAATATATTAATCATATCCATACATATTAATTACATTTCACCAAAGTTAATTAGTCCATCTTCAAATGCATATGTTGTTTCTTATCCCACTTGGTAAACAGTGGCAATTAGACCAAGTCCAAGAACCCATATGGTCTCATGAAAGGAGGGAAAGTCCTCCAATTCGTAACTTTCAGTACAGTAAAATCTTTTTTCAACTGCGTCTATCCATCGCTACTAGGGTCATCCTCTTCCTCTCTGTCCGTGTGGCTTTGCCAAGACGAGCCTTTTTACACGGTTTGAATCATTCATTCTGAATACATGAGCAGCCCAATTTAATCTATTGATCTTAATAAATTTTATGGTATCTGGATCTTTATAGCATTTATAAATTTCTGCGTTGTACCGCCTTCTCCAACAATCACTTTCCTTAATACCTCCAAGAATAGCTTGTTGTACCAACAATTCTAATAAAACAATTAATTGTTTTACAAATCTCTGCACTTTAAATCTTTATCTAATGTATGTTAAATTCTTGGCGAGTTTCTTAGAAGTAGCGATCTACAGTAGAGGGATTGGATAAAATTTATCCAATCTCTTTGATCTTTTTTCCAAAATATCACCACAATGTTCATGTTCCTACGGAGGCATATGTTATAATCTCTGATTACAAAAATGAAAATTCTCTATGACAATGATAACTTGTGTAAAGTGTCTGGTATCAATAGTTAAGTTGTTGGGTGGGATTTATACGGTTTTCTTTCGTACTACACTGCAAGCAGCTACCCGAAAACCATTGATAGCACAAATAAACAAAATCCTAATGCAAAAACCCATTTTAAAATTTGAGAAGTCGAGGAATTGTAAACAAAATTGGTAATTGTAAACCTTCTCTGCCTTTAAAATATGCTTAAAACAATTTCAAGGAATAAATTTTTTTTATGAATAAATAATGCTTTGTACTATTTTCATCGATAAAAACCTTTTTCAATAAAAGATTTTTTTATTTACTTAAGCACATAGAGGATATTTTCAATGAAATAAATTCAACAATTCTTCAATTGTTACGTAAATTTCTTTTAGCATTATCAATACGTTGTTTCTTGTATAAATCCTGGTCCTAATTATTATTATCCCTAATAAGTTCAGATTCAGCTAATTATCCCTCTGGTTTTAGACGTAGCTGCCATTTCTGGTGTTTCAATGATTACAATTAACAAGTAATATATAAAAAAATTTTAAGTCAATTTCTATCCCCCCCCCCTATATTGCAGAAAGTGCTTTATAAATAATTTTCATTCATTTTTTTTAAGTTAATCCGGTGCCATATATTGTTAGATATATGCAACTTAAATCTAAAAAAAACTATAATTAATTAATTAAATTTAATTACTGAATTAATATTTGAAAAAAAACTGTATTAACATCGAGTGTCATCCACTACAAATTCAAAAAAATGTATTTGAACTTGAGTGGATAAATAAAAAGTATTTTATGAACGATTGAAAATTTGAACAAGATTCGAGAGGATGAACAAGATAGGGAGAGTGTAAGCTAATAGAAGGAATTGAAAAAATGGCTACGTAACAAGAACATTAAAAATGACCACACAACTGAATTGTAGAAATTTGTATTTTGAGTAGCATTTTAAACTGATTGACTCATCTATAAAACATATTTTATGTTAAAACAATGTTCAAAAATCGAAGAATTAAAAACGGCTTCCTAAAGTCGTTTTTGGGAGGGGTTAGCCTGGTAGATAAAACATTGGGTTTCCGTAGAATCAGGTTCGAAACCTGAAAGATAATGACAAACCAAAATCTTCCACTTCTATTCCACGTCTTCATTGGCGCAACAACCATTTGGTGGGCCAAGGCTGTCTGCCCACTGGCAGATTTTGAGACAGGCTTGGTTTGCCGCTCTACAGTCATTTTGTGCACATGTTAGGCTAATTAGATCAGGATGACCTACAGTTCAACTTGGATTCCGAACCACTCACAAACATCCATGCCGCCACCAGGATTCGAACCTGATGCTTGTGGCACCAAAGGCCAGAGAGATAGCCAATTGGCTAACAGGTCGTTTTCGGAACAGGAGATGCTTCCTTTTTATGAGGTAGGGTTGTCAGCTCTTACAGTCATAGTAGACTGGACCTACTGTTTAAAGTGAATTCCGAATCCCTACAATTGCCCATGACAGCTCCAGGACTCGTACTCGAAACCTGTGGCCCCCTGCGCGAGTGCGCTAGTCACTCGCCATGAGGCTCCTTACACCTCTATGCCAGAAGTAAATCCTTAGACCAAAAGTTTCTAGCCCTGAGTTCGAAAGGAGAGTACGAACCTCCCAAATGCCACATCTGTAGGTATTGATTTAAAATTTTAGTCTCAAAATACAAATGGAATTTATTGATTTCTTCATAATTATGCTCTGGATAACATTGAATCTACTATATTTCTATTGTTATAATAGATAATGACTTCAATAGTGAATAATACAAAAAAATGCTTAAAAGGGTTAGCATTCGAAAACAACCGACAGTCATTTTTGAAAAAATTTTAATAAACAAAAAAGATTAACTACTATTTTGAAAACAATCCAAAAGTTAGTAAACATAAGTGTATATCTGAAAGTTCTATGATTCAACCGGATCAGTAAACTATGCTTCTTTGAAATTCAAAAGCATTTTCGAAAGAGAAAGGCACTGAAATTGTTCGAACAGGCCTCATAAATTCATCCCCTCCTGGAATAAACACATCAACAAAAGTGTTTACCCGCTGTCAACGGTCTCTCGAGCTCATATATCAATACACCTTGAACAAAAAAATAACTGTTTACGCGCCTTCATTACATCTTGGCGACATTTTATTCAGCCTTTCCGCAAAAAATATGGAATGGCTAAGCCAAAATGGAACCAACCCTTCTATAGTACTTTTAAAGAAATTTTCAAGTGATCTCTTTCTCATTTTTTTTTTTTTTTTTTTTTTTTTTTTTTTTTTTTTTTTTTTTTGAAAATCATCATTGAGAATTTCTTTCAATTAAAAATCATCATTCTATTTCATGTTAAATAGAAGTTTGAAGTTTTATAATTTTTTTCAATTGTGTTTCTCAGCGCTACTTTATAGTTTTCTTACATTCGTTATTGACTAAGTTTTTCTATATATTTACAAATGTTTTAATCTATTTAACAGGCTGAGTTTAGGAATACCTAAAATGTTTTGTAATTTTAATTAAATTAGTATTCTCTAACAAAAATTCAAAATAATTGTCTTTTTAATGGGGAAGATTTAAATATTAAATTGTTTAGAAAATGAATATGTGACTACAAAATTTTAAATAACATTCTTGTATTGTAATAGTAATTATAATTTTACATATTCAAAGAAAAAAAAATGAATATCAGTTTCAATAGTTTCACCAAATCAGTTCAGATATTCAGTTCACTATTATTTTTAAGTCTAATTTATTAGTTAGCAAAGTATTATTTTATAATATTAATTATCTGAAGGTTAAGCAATTTTAAGAAAAAATGAATTTAATTTTCAAAAACTATAAAAATGATTTTTGTTATTTTTAAGAGGTTGTACTCATTTATCATAAGAAAATTTTTGTTGTTGTTGTTGCACATTGATGGGCTTTGTGTTCGCTTCATATATGTCACGAACAGTCATATATGCCATGTTGTTCGCCTCATACATGTCACCAACAGTCATATATGCCATGTTGTTCGCCTCATATATGTCACGAACTGTCTTATATGCTATGTTAAGAGTTGGACATCGTCTTTCGAGACGACTTTTAGGCGTAATTGCAATTACTTAGTATTTACCAAATAATCCAACTGATCCAGCCTGATTAATCTAGATTGACAATGCAGAATGTCTCTTTTTTTTTTTTTTTTTTTCCCCTGGAAGCCTTGACTACAACGGATGCCACCAGCGAATTCGAATTTAAAACTTCATCACTTTGCACACCTTACCACTAAGCCGTAATCGGCCATTTTTTTTTTAAAATATTTTTTATTAACTTGAAAACACATTCTTTTGTCATTTTCCTTTCCTTCTTAGTAAAACTGAATTTTTAAATCCAAGCCAAAAATGAATAAGAAAATAGTAACAAAATAAAACAACTTATCTCCATTACTTTTTAAACGCTTTACTTAAAACCTTGACAAATCTGGCAGCATATAATTGCTACTTGATATCATAATATTTAAGTACCAGAGATTACCTGTTAACATCAGTTTCTCTTTGGTTCTTTTTCCCAAAACTATCAGAGCCTTTTCCCGGTGTTGTCCCCTTTAAGGTCGGCAAATTGAGTCTTTGTTGTGAACGGATTGGATGTCAACAAGCCGGGTTAAACGCCCACGCAATTGAGGCACGAGACTTGCAGCCTTTTGTGTTCGAGCAACAATGGAAAACGGTCCCATGGACGACGTTTTTGATTCTTTAAACTGGAAGCTATCAGAATGTTGTTCAATAAAGAGTTCCAACAGACTTAGAATGATTAATGGAAAACTGTTCCTTTTTTTTACCTCAATTTCATAACCATGGGTGAAGTTGAGCTCTGTCTTTCTCAAAAAAATCAATGATAAATTCTTTTAGTTCAGTCACCAAATTTCTTAGACATTAGACCTCTTCAAGTGTACTAATTAAAACAAAAAATAGATGTGTTTCTGAAAATGTAAATTTAAACCTGTGTAGAGATAAATAGATTTTGGAAAAAAGATCAATAGATTTCTAAAAAAAAAACACAGTTTTCCACCTGTTTTTTTTATATATATAATATCTATTTTAAACTATTTCATATTAAAACATCTAATATATGTATATAATTTATTCTGTTTAGCATCACCAAATTTAATAGATGCCTATCCGACGCGCAAAATACATTGTGAAGAAAAAGGATTTAATCTCAGATAATCAATTCTGATCACTATTTTTTAAACCATCTTTTAATTTCCGTTCGGAATAATGAATTAAAGACAATGAACTGTTGTATTGAGGCCTGATGGCAGAGTGATTTGCGGTCGTATTTATTCTATTAATATGCATTGTGTCTAGGACGGAAACTAAGGCTTAAAATATAGTTTATGGTAATAAAATTGATTTAAAAATACACATAGAAAAATGATATATAGCATAGCAAGTTATGAAAATTTTTTATAAAGTTTTTCACATAGATCGAGCTTCTGTTTGTCTTTGATTTTCGTCATACTAGCATTTCTCATGATGCACCAGACCAATATTAATAACATACAATACAATGATCCTGTCGTTATACTATAATGTAAGATTTTTAGTACCAAGTGCAAACCCGCTTTGAAGCAGTTTTGTAGTTAACTCAATAGGTTTTTAACTGAGAGTTCTCAGTTCATAGCTTCAAAAAGGATGCCCAAAAATTGTCTATGACGATGCATGCTTATTTATGTCTATGACAGAGATGTAGGTAAGAATAAAACTAGCCCTCGTGTTTAAGGAAAAGTCGAAATTCTGAAAAGCCTAGATGTTGATATTCTGGTGGACACATTTTTCAACGAATCGTAAATCCTCATCATGCTAGACGTGTATAATACCAGAGGATTCGAGCATTTTTGTAAAAGTTGGGAGTCTGTTTAAAAATCCAACTCATCAAATTATACTAAATTCTATTATTATTTACTAAAAAATCATTCGTAGTACAAATTAAGAAAAAGAGGCATGGCCAGAAGTCGGTATAATAAGTCATAGATCGAGGAGGGGAAACGTAAGGCACTGTTAGGTAGAAGAACCACTTTCCTTGAACCACTAACAGCAAGATTTCTGCGTAATAATTTGACTTGATAGATGTTTTTTCCCCGGATCCTAGTGTTGAATGTTGGCTTCAAACGCAATAGCATTGCATATTGTACTGTTCATCCTACTACCAACAGTGAAGTAAATATTTTTTTTTATAAAATTATTATTTCAGAAAAGAAAACAATGTTATAAGTTTTAATTGGTTGAAAAGTAGATAAAATTAGGACAGCATCCATGAAGTTTGAAGCAGTGACTGGAAAGTTCAACTCTAAAAGATCCTAAGCATATATACACTGAAGTGACAAAAGTCATGGGATAGCAATATGCAAATTTTCAGATGGCAGTAGCATCTCGTAGAACAGGTATAAATGCGCAGTGCTTTCGCAGAGCTTTCATTTCTTTTCAAGTTATTCATGTGAAGAGGTTTTGACGTGATGATGACCGCACGACGGGAATTAACAGACTTTGAACGCGGAATGTTAGTTGGAGCTAGACGCATGGGTCATGGCATTTCGGAAATCGTTAGGGAATTCAACATTCCCAGATCCACTGTGTCAAGAGTGTGCCGAGAGTATGAAATTTCCGGCATAACATCCCACCATGGACAGCGCAGTGGACCGCCTACATTTATGACCAAGACCGGCGACGTCTGCAATTACGCCGTAACGACGTAAATTCTAACAGACAAGCAACACTGCGTCAAATAACCGCAGAAATCAATGTGGGACGTACAAGGGACTTGTCTGTTAGAACTGTGCGGAGAAATTTGGCTTGCTTGGGCTATTCCAGCAGAAGACCGACTCGAGTGCCTTTACTGACAAAACGACATCGCTTGCAGTGACTCTCGTGGGCACGTGAGCATATCGGTTGGTCCCTAAATGAATGGAAAACCGTGGCCTGGTCCGATGAGTCACGATTTCAGTTGGTAAGAGCTGATGGTAGGGTTCGAGTGTGGCGCAGACCCCACGAAGCCATGGACCCAAACTGTCATCAAGGCACTGTTCAAGCTGGTGGTGGCTCCATAATGGTGTGGACTGTTTTTTCATGGCATGGACTTAGTCCTCTGGTGCGACTGGACCGAACATTGACTGGAAATGCTTATGTTCAGCTACTTGGAGATCACTTGCAGCCATTCCTGGACTTCATGTACCCAAACAAAGATGGGATTTTTATGGATGACAATGCACCATGTTACCGGGCCACAATTGTTCGCGATTGGTTTGAAGAACATTCTGGACAATTCCAACGAATGATCTGGCCACCTAGATCGCCCGACATGAATCCCATCGAGCATTTATGGGACATCATCGAGAGTCCTGTTCGTGCCCAAAATCCTGCACCATCAACGCTTTCACAATTATGGACGTCTTTCGAGACAGCATGGCTCAATATCCCTGCAGAAGACTTCCAACGACTTGTTGAGTCCATGCCACGTCGAGTTGCTGCACTTCGCCGGGCGAAAGGAGGGCCGACACGATATTAAGAGGTATCCCATGACTTTTGTCACTTCAGTGTATATATATATATATATATAACTTTTAAATATTTTCATTTAATTAAGAGTTGTGGTATTCAAAACAATCACAGTTCATAAGGAGAAAAATTACATTCTATTTATATAAAGCCCTTATTAGACCTATTTTGGTCTATGGCTCTGAAACATGGACTTTGGCAAGATCTGATGAGATCCATTTGGGTATATTTGAGCGGAAGATTTTAAAGGTACAACAAGGTAGGATTAAAACTCGGTACAACGCAGAAATAAGATCCAGATATTTTAAAATTTATTAAGATCAATAGATCAAACTGGGCTGCTCATGCATTTAGAATGAGTAAAAAGTCTGTAAAAAGTCTTGTTTTGGCAAAGTCACAGGGACACAAATGAAAAGGATGACCTAGATAGATGCAGTTGAAGAAGCTTTTTGCGGTACTAAAGGTTAAGAATTGGCGAACCATTGTCAAACAGAAGAATGCATGGAAATCTTTTCAAAGGAAAGCCTTGGCCACCCTGGGCTGTCGTGCTATTGATGATGATGATATTCGTAACAAATGGAAAATAATTCAATGTTATTATAAAACGATTACTTCATGTATGAATTATTTGAAGTGAATTTTTTTACTTTTTTTTATTTTTTTGTATTTTTCATGTACAGTGTGCAAAAAAGTACGTTCGGTTTTTACCATATACTTAAATGGGGAAAATCGAAGTTACTTTCTTGCCAGGTCGATATAATCCATATTAATTTTCCTATTTATTTTTTCTGCCTATGTCTATTTGAGATTTAATGTTTCATTAATTTTCTTTAACTTATCATATAACAATAAAATTCCGTTTTTATACCCATGATTTATATCTTAAATCTAGCATAATAGTTTTCAACTTTTAAAAATCTTATTTAGTTTACACTGAAGTGACAAAAGTCATGGGATAGCAATATGCAAATTTTCAGATGGCAGTAGCATCGCGTAGAACAGGTATAAATGCGCAGTGCTTTCGCAGAGCTTTCATTTCTGTTCAAGTTTTTCATGTGAAGAGGTTTTGAAGTGATGATGACCGCACGACGGGAATTAACAGACTTTGAAAGCGGAATGTTAGTTGGAGCTAGACGCATGGGTCATGCCATTTCGGAAATCGTTAGGGAATTCAACATTCCCAGATCCAGTGTGTCAAGAGTGTGCCGAGAGTATGAAATTTCAGGCCTAACATCCCACCATGGACAGCGCAGTGGTCGACCGCCTGCACTTAACGACCGAGACCGGCGATGTCTGCAAAGAGTCGTAAATTCTAACAGACAAGCAACACTGCGTCAAATAACCGCAGAAATCAATGTGAGACGTACAATGGACTTATCTGTTAGAACTGTGCGGAGAAATTTGGCTTTCTTGGGAAATTCCAGCAGAAGACCGACTCGGGTGCCTTTACTGACAGAACGACATCGCTTGCAGCGACTCTCGTGGGCACGTGAGCATATCGGTTGGTCCCTAGATGAATGGAAAACCGTGGCCTGGTCCGATGAGTCACGATTTCAATTGGTAAGAGCTGATGGTAGGGTTCGAGTGTGGCGCAGACCCCACGAAGCCATGGACCCAAACTGTCAGCAAGGCACTGTTCTGCTGGTAGTGGCTCCGTAATGGTGTGGGCTGTTTTTTCATGGCATGGACTTGGTCCTCTGTGCGATTGGACCGAACATTGACTGAAATGCTTATGTTCAGCTACTTGGAGATCACTTGCAGCCATTCATGGACTTCATGTACCCAAACAACGATGGGATTTTTAGGGATGACAATGCGCCATGTCACCGGGCCACAACTGTTCGCGATTGGTTTGAAGAACATTCTGGACAATTCCAACGAATGATCTGGCCACCTAGATCGCCCGACATGAATCCCACCGAGCATTTATGGGACATCATCGAGACGTCTGTTCGTGCCCAAAATCCTGCACCGTCAACGCTTTCACAATTATGGACGTCTATCGAGACAGCATGGCTCAATATTCCTGCAGAAGACTTCCAACGACTTGTTGAGTCCATGCCACGTCGAGTTGCTGCACTTCGCCGGGCGAAAGGAGGGCCGACACGATATTAAGAGGTATCCCATGACTTTCGTCACTTCAGTGTATAAAAATACGATAAATCAAACATATATAATATATTTAACTGAATGAGAACTGGGAAAATTAAACGTATAAGAATAATAATAAAAACAAAAGTAATGCTTAAAACCCATATTTCATAAAAATACAACAAATACAATCTACAATAACGAAGTGCAAAAATATAGTTATTTTAATAATAAAAGGAAATATTATATAATTTCAAAAACTTTTAATGAATCCGATTTAAAAAGAAATAAATTTTCTTAAAAACTTTGCTATTCAGTGATTTTTACAATTTTTAATGAAGCAAAAAATTTTAATCATCAGAAGTCATTTAACAATTTGTCCACCCGAAAAGTTTTAATTGTCTATATAGTTCACATCAAGAAATTCGAAAAAATATTTTTTTTAATGTATAATCCATGAATTAATTATAGGCGGGAAATTATGGTAGCTCCAATTATACGTAATTATTCTGAATTACAGCCTATTTTGGATAGTTGATCTTGCTCATTAATTAATACTATTAAATATAACGTATAAAGATTAATAGTTTTATTTACTCAAAAATACACTATTTTTAAAGAATTCAACTTGTGATGCAGATTGTGCTGCCATCTAGCGAAACCTTTTTCTTATTAATGCTATGCTCTCGTGCTGCCATCTTTAGATTATTTTGATAAATATTTTAGATAACAACAATTTTTTTAATTATAATTATTTTATTTTATTTAAATCAATATAATATTTGTTTGGTACTTACGTATTAACGGTACCTTGGCGAAAGACTTTGGCGGTTTTAAGTGCCGCCAATCTTTATTATTTCGAATAAAAATATTTTGAAAGCGTTTTGATTTTAAATGAAGTGTTTCATATATATTTTAGGTACTTACGTATTAACGGTACCTTGGCGACAGACTTAGCGGTTTTTAAGTGCCGCCAATCTTTATTATTTCGAATAAAAATATTTTGAAAAGCGTTTTGATTTTAAATGAAGTGGTATTTTACGTATTAACCTTGTGGCGACAGACTTAGCGGTTTTTGTCGCCAATCTAACGTCGCGATTCAAAACCGGTTTGATACGTGTGCTCTTTATTAGTGCAACTGTCGCCAAGGTACCGTTAATACGTAAGTACCATTTGTTTTAAATAAACTCTTTATCAATATATAAATAAAATGTAGTATTTTTATTTATTTCTATATTATTACTTTAGGTAAATAAAAAATACTATTGTGGTATTTTTCACGATATAACGACATATGTTTATATATATATAACATGGAAATAAAGTTTTCTTTTCTAATGTAAAAAAGAGAAAAATTTCTTAAAAATATTAATAGGCAATTACCAGAAAATCTTTACATGTATAAATATAATTTAAATTCTTCATTTTCAATTTGTCCTTATAAATTTTCAGAAAGACTGTTGAGAATTTTTCTTGAAACTAATGACACGATTTTACGTTAGTTCAAAAGTTAAAAATGAAATAAAATTATTTTACTAAATGACACAAGTTATCTGATTAATAAGAAAGAGGATCGATTCATTTTTATTATTAGTTATAATAATTATAAAAATTTATATTATCATTTATCTAGGAAAAAATGGAATTTAAATCTTTAATCTAAATAAAATAAAATAAGTAAATAAATAAGTTGAGAGTAAGTTTTTCGAAAGGATAATTAAAAAATATTACCTTCCACTTCGTATTTCTCTAATAATAAACATTAGCATAAATATAAATGTAATTTTTGAAAAATCTTTTTCTTTCTTTTTACTTGGCATTTTTTATAGTTAAAAAAAACATTAAAAAATTTTAAATGGGGTTTAATAATAAATAATTACGAATAATTCAATAATCTTTTTAAAATATAATATTTGATGCTTTAATTTTCTAATAAAAGAAATGGATATGTCTTTTTTCCTAAATGTTTTAATACATAATATGGAAAAAAAATTCTGTAATTAAAAAAAAAAATTGATATTTCTTTTGAATTTTTATTAAAAGTTTAGAAACATATTTTTTTAATGTAAAAAAAATATTTTCAAACTTTAACGAAATTTTTACAGTTGTTATTACTATAAATCACAGCACCCTCCATCATTTAATAAATAGTTGTCAGTAATAAGCAAGAGATGGCAGCACTATCGCAAGTATCTGTAGCAATAAATTTTAGCAGAATTCGACAATTAATAATCTTTTAAAATTTTATTCTTCAAATTGCTCTTATTAATATATTTTTCTCGTGTATGAACACAATGTTATGTTGGTATGATGTCCAAGACATCGTAGAAAATATGCAATAATGTGATAAAGGAATGTGTTTCTATATTTAAAACTCCTCAAATGATTAAAATATTAAATTAATCATTCAAAACATTCTGAACTTCATGAAATTGACGATGACAAAGAGGCTTGGCAATAAAATAGTGTTATGTCGGGGATCTCAAATTGACAGCTTCATTAACTAATCATTGTTAACTAATCTGTTAAATCATTGTTTCCGAACTTATTTGTCCTACCACTACCTTTTCAGGGGGAAAAAAATATTCAGTTCTTCACTAGAATTCTACTTTCTTTAAGCAAACGAACAGAAATATGTATTAAAAAATTTGTTGTCTACCTACGTCATAAATCATAGTAAACAAAAATGTTGTAAATAAAACATATTGAAGCTTGAAATTAGTTTGATCTTGAAACACCCTGAAGACTGAATTAGCGCTGGTATTAATTGTTTGATGATAATTTATTGAATGAATGGCTGTTGAGCCGAATCATATTTTTTAGTATTCTTTAAAAAAATATGTCTTATGACTTAAATTAATATTTAGAAAATCTTCTCAGATCACCTTATTTTTAAATCGAGTTTTCATAGATTTTATTTAGAAAACTAATTCTTGCGGGATAAATAAATAATTATGAAATACATTAGTATTAAAAGTAATTAAGTAGTTTTTTGATTACAACAAAATTTCTTATGGAAGGAATTTGTAAAATGAAAAGTATGATATTGATTGCAATAAATAGAATTCATTTTAAAATTAAGTAAATGGATTCATTAAAAATATTTTTCGATTGTTTAAAAATGAAGTATTTTCGATGAAGAATTTATCTTACATAAAAAGGTATAAAAAATTCTGGCACAGGGTCACGTGAAAGCGGTTTTTGGTGATAATGTTTTGAGCATAATTTTCTCAATTTCAGGGTACTTAAATGAACGAAATGTCGTTTGAAAGAGGGGTCAAATATTACCATATTACCATATTATTTGAATAAGAAAAACCATTAAATTAGTCATTGTTGGATTTTTCTTATTCAAAACAAGTTATGTAAAAAAAAAAATTTTAATGTCAATTCCTACTTTTTTTCCCACTATATTGCAGAACGTCCTTTATAAATAATTTCCATTCATTTTTTTTAAATTTATCTAGCGCCATCAATTGGTAGATATATGAAATTTAAATCTAAAAAAAGCTAAAATGAATTAATCAAATTAAATTAATAAATTAATATTTGATAAAACTGTATTAACATCAAGTGTCATCCACTACAAGTTCAAGAAAAATGTATTTGAACTTGAGTGGATGAATAAAAGTATTTTATGAACGATTGAAAATTTGAACAAGATATATATAGGGAGAGTGTGAGCTGATAGAAGGAATTAAAAAAGTCTTTTGGTAAACTTCAGTTGAACTTAAAATTGAGATAGTTATTTTTATATGTATAGCAAGATTTTTGTTTATTTTTCAAAAATTAAATCTATAACACATAAAGTTATATTTTTTTCTTTAATTTTATAAGAATTTTATTTAGTCTTTTAAAATTAGTAAATAAACCACGAAGAAATACTTATTATTTATTTTTGATTAAATAAATACTCTTTTTTTAAATTGTCTTTTCGAATTATTTTATTCAAAAAACGTCTGCAAAAGAGTTTCGAATGTCACAGCTGTTTTTATTTACCTTTGTGAATCACAATTCATATTTAATATATATATATATATATAGATAGATAGATATATTCATTAATAAAGTATTCAGATGCATTTGAAGGAATGAGGTGTTACTGTGTTTTTTGTTCTTTGTTATTAATTTTGTTCTGTTATTACTGTTGTTGTTACTGTCTTTTATTTAATTTTTTTTTTTTTTTATGTTTGCTTCGAATGTTCTAATATATAAGTTCAACATTATTATTATTATTATTATTATTATTTTCATTTTACTTTTTGTACAAATTTTCACTTTTCATTTTATTGTAGCGAAATAAATTAAATATCTGCATGAGTTATTTTCGTTGCTAATCTTTAGATACGGTTTTGATCAATTAGAAATGCACAGGTAAAATGCTTATTTTTGAAATTAAGAAAATTCACTTGTCAGTTTATATGTATATTTAGTGTTACAGAAAAATTTTGTCTAATTTCTTTATATTTAGAAATAATATTTTTTATGTTATCGATAAGTATATCCTTTTTCTTCATTGACGGGGCAGCCCCATGGTAGGCCAAGGCCTTCTGGCTACTGCCGATTTTTGAGACGAGATGTTTTCATTTCATAGGGTAGGGTTGTCAGCTCTATGCGCAACAATCATATTAGACGAAACGAGAACCATGACTGTCGATATCAGAGGCGTTACAGATGCTGCTACAATTGTCCATGCCATCAAATCACCTCGTTTTTGAATGCAGGCGACTGTAACTGACGCCTCTAACGGAGTCGAACCTGATACCATTAAGTCCCGAGCCGGATAATTTCTGCCATTTGATTTGGTTTATCGATCTACGACCTTTTTTTTCTCACGCTTTAGGCTAGCTAACCAGGACCTACAGTTTAACGTGGATTGCGAGACACTAACAAATATCCCTGCCACCGCCAGGATTCTTACCTGATGCTTGTGGTATCAAAGGTTAGAGCGCTAGCCAATTGGCCATCAGGCGGCCTGGAATTTGAAAACAAACATCTTGAACTGTAACTTAATAAAGATCCAATATTGAAATAAAGTTACTTTAGCATAAATATTTTGTTGTGAAAGTAAATAAATAAAGTACAAATGAGAAATGCAATAGTTGTTGATAATTTTAAAACTCATGATTCTTGAAACCATTGATCATCACAATTAATTTAATCAATTTTCTAATAAATTGCAGCTATTTTTTTTTATAACAATAGATAGGGTAATTAGTGCATCCTGTTTTGAATTATAAGAGATCAGTTAAACATCGAACTTAAGAACCTTTGATCAATTCTCGTGAATTGCCCAACAGTTCCGATATCTGCCATGTTAAATTTCTGTGCCAGAAAGCCTCAAGAAATAATACAGACCCACATAAGGGAGGTATCTATTGTATGAGACTAGTGATTCACTTGTCAAACCAGAAAAGCATAAGTGTGTGTAATAAAATATATATAGCAACGTACATCATTATAAAAATTACTAATATAATTACTAAAATTACATCATTATAAAAATTAAGTACGAATTGTTATGAATGTTACTTTATTTATGTAATACAACATACATCATTTTAAATATTTCTTTAAGTATATACGGGCGGCATATATCTTAAATAGGTATATGTGGTTATGTACATCATTATGAACATTACTCAGTTTTGGTATCGGAATAGGCATTATTATGGATATTATTTTAGGTATATGTGGTCATGTACATCATTATGAATACTTATTTAGACATCAGAATATGCATCATTATTGCCATTACTTTAAGTATATAAGGTGATGTAGATCATTATGAATATTACTTAATTTAGCTATCGGAATATGCGTGATTATGGTCATTACTTTAGGTATATACGGCCATGTACATCATTATGAATATTTATTTAGGTATCAGAATATGATTCATTATGGACATTACTTTAGGTATATGTGGTCATGTACATCATTATGAATACTTATTTAGACATCAGAATATGTATCATTATTGTCATTACTTTAAGTATATAAGGTGATGTAGATCATTATGAATATTACTTAATTTAGATATCGGAATATGCGTGATTATGGTCATTACTTTAGGTATATACGGCCATGTACATCATTATGAATATTTATTTAGGTATCAGAATATGATTCATTATGGACATTACTTTAGGTATATGTGGTCATGTACATCATTATGAATACTTATTTAGACATCAGAATATGTATCATTATTGTCATTACTTTAAGTATATAAGGTGATGTAGATCATTATGAATATTACTTAATTTAGATATCGGAATATGCGTGATTATGGTCATTACTTTAGGTATATACGGCCATGTACATCATTATGAATATTTATTTAGGTATCAGAATATGATTCATTATGGACATTACTTTAGGTATATGTGGTCATGTACATCATTATGAATACTTATTTAGACATCAGAATATGTATCATTATTGTCATTACTTTAAGTATATAAGGTGATGTAGATCATTATGAATATTACTTAATTTAGATATCGGAATATGCGTGATTATGGTCATTACTTTAGGTATATACGGCCATGTACATCATTATGAATATTTATTTAGGTATCAGAATATGATTCATTATGAACATTACTTTAGGTATATGTGGTCATGTACATCATTATGAATACTTATTTAGACATCAGAATATGTATCATTATTGTCATTACTTTAAGTATATAAGGTGATGTAGATCATTATGAATATTACTTAATTTAGATATCGGAATATGCGTGATTATGGTCATTACTTTAGGTATATACGGCCATATACATCTTTATGAATATTTATTTAGGTATCAGAATATGATTCATTATGGACATTACTTTAAGTATATGTGGTTACGTATATCATTATCAATATTTATTTAGACATCAGAATATGCATCATTATGGTCATTACTTTAGGTATATACGATTACGTACATCATTATGAATATTACTTTATTTAGGTATCGGAATATGCATCATTATGGATATTAATTTAGATATATACGGTGATGCATATCATTGTGAATATTTTTTGTATGTATGGCAAAGTACATCTGCTTATTTAATTAGTCACCAAATGCCCTTTTTACTAATAGCCGTTAGCAAATAATGGTTTTATTCAGTAGGATGCAATTATTTAAATCTATAAAAAATAATTAAATATGTTTTTTAATTCTCAGCATTTATATCAGTGATAATATTAGGTTTTTAAAAATCAAATTGTGTTTGAAATCCATAATTTTTACACATTCGTTTTTAGGAAACCTATGCTTTTAAAACAAAAAATTACAAACATCTTATCATAAATAATCAAAACACTCAATAAAAAGTTTTCAATTAGACATAAAATCATAGAAATGGACGACTCATTTGCTGACATAGCATCATTTTCAACAACGATGCATCACTGGAATTCTATTTCCACTTACAAATCGCTTAGCAAACGATTTCAAAACCGAACATCCATTTAAGAACTCTTTTCATCCCTTCCCCAGGCGAGAATAGGGCCACAAAAGGCTGTTGAAGTTTTTCAATAAGCCATCTTTTCCGATCCCTTTAGGAAAGGAGCATGCTCGTCATTATCATCATCGCCGTCGTCATCATCATCATCATCTTGGGAGTCGAATCCATCTCGGGAAGCGTGGGAAGCAGACGATAAGGCCACACATATTAAGATAAGCATTCTTTTGAGGGGGGAAGAAATGTGGATATATATATCCATCCATCCATATATATATATTTATATATATATACCAACAGAAGTAAAGGAGGGGGACTGCAACATACCTGAAAAATTCCAAAGCATTCTATGGGGGAAAGAAAGGTAGAGAGTAGTAATTATGACCCCCCTTCCTTGCCAATTGGGGTGGGGAAGAATCGGTGAGATACTGCTTCATGGTGGGGAGGTTACTGTTTTCTCGCTGACCTCAAGGGCTGTTCAAACGATTTGTCTCAAGGTGCATCTTCACCTTTTTTTTTTTTTTATTCCATTCCACCCTCCCCCCTTCCCCAAGGTGGAACGTGGTTCTGTTTGTTCGTTTGGTGGCTTTTTTTTTTTTTTTTTTTAAATATATTTTTTGTTGTATTTTCGGTTTTCTGTCTTTAGGAATTAGTAGCTTTCTCAAAGAACAATTTCTTTAGGAATTCTTTTTGTTGTTTTTTATTTTAAGATGGGGGCAACAAAGAATCGTTTGGTGGTGTTTATTTTATGGGATGTTGGATTCGATCAACGGGGTTGTTGGGGGGTGGGAGAGAAGGGCGGAAATGAGATACTGATCTCTCGCTTTTTTTTTATTTTTATTTTTTTTTAAAGGTAAGAACGTCGGTGGTTCTTTCGTTTCAAAGATATTAAGATTGAAGACTTTCAACAAGTAATGATTTTGTTTTAAGGAAATAGTTCTACTCCTAAATTGCTTTCTCTGAACCATATTCTGGTATTGTTGTTCGTAAATGAGAGATAAGCCTGGGAAAAGTAATTATCTTACTGAAAAAATATTTTTTTAAATACCTCTTGATGGTTAAATAGGTTTACTCACACATTTCATAGAATAGAAAGGGAACATGGGAACTGGTAGGTTAAAAGAAAATACATGTTTTGCAGTAGAAATTATTCTTATAAAATATACTAAATATACTTTTACAGAATTTTTTATAAATTAAATTAATTTCTTGTGCAGTTTAAAATTCCCTTCTATCAGTTTATTTACTTAGGTCAAATAATTTCAATACTATTACTTAGTAAAACACTTTAATGATTAGGTCAAATAATTTCAATACTATTACTTAGTAAAAAACTTGAATTATTAGGTGAAATAATTTCAGTGTTGTTACTTAGTAAAAAACTTTAATGATAAAGAATAAAAACAGAATGTAAAAAAGCAACTATAGATTCACATGATGAAAAAAATAAATAAAAACCAGTTACATGTTGTCGCTTCTTTAATATCTCTTCGGTCTGATAAAATATAAACATCGTTTTTTTATTTCTTCAAAGAAATTTATGATTTCTTTATCTTGAGTGAGATTTATGATATGCAATTCATCACAAATAAAGAGATTTATACCATAAATATAATGCACAATTTTTTTTTAATAATTTTAATAAACTAGACAACACTAGACACTACTTTATCACAAAATGTTCTCTTCGAATTTTTAAAAAGCTATATTTATTGACTATTATTAGACTTTTACCAATCATATTGTATTCTGATTAATATCTTAAAATCATTTTTAATATCTTTAATATCTGATTAATATCTTAATATCATTTTTAGAATTTTTATTTTATACACACATTTTTTTCCCTTATATATTTCCAGTGATAAGTGTTAGCATCGATACTTAAAAAATTAACCGGAAATAACTAAAATAAATCAAATATATATTCTTAAATATTTTCAATTAGTTTAAATATTTAAATAAATGCATTTAAGAAGAATATAATATGTTAAAAACACCAAACAATTAGTTTGTAATATAAAACCTATGTCACTTGCATTGTAAAACGCTATACAAATAACATACATTTGCTACTTAATAAATCAATCGACTACTCAATAATAAATTGATTTACTATTCAATTAACTAATCAGCAATTAGTAAAATAAGCGAAGCATATTCCTCTAAATATTTCAAATAAATTTAAATATTAAAATAGATACATTTATCTAAAAAATAATATGAAAAATGCACCGAACAATTAGTTTGGAATATAAAATCTATGCCTATGCCACGTCACAAATAGCATATATTTGCTACTTAATAAATTAATCTCAACTACTCAATAATACATTAATCTACTACTCAGTTAACTAATCTGCAAATACTAAAATAAAAGAAACATATTGCTTTAAACATTTTCAATTAATTTAAATATTAAAATAGATACGTTTTTCCAAAAAGCAATATGAAAAATGCATGAAACAATTAGTTTGTAATATAAAATCTATGCTACGTTGTAAAAGCCATACAAATAGCATACATTTGCCACTTAATAAATTAACCAACTACTCAATAATAAGTTAATCTACTACTCAGTTAATTAATCTACAATTACTAAAATAAACCAAACATATTGCTTTAAATATTTTCAATTAATTTAAATATTAAAATATGTAGAGTTATTAAAAAATAATATGACAAATGTTTCGAATAATTACTTTTATAATATGAAATCTAAGGCACAGGCAATGTAAAATGCAATACAAATCTCATAAATTGGCTACTTAATAACTTAATGAACTATTAAATATAAATTAAGCTATTACTCAGTTAAGTAATCTGCAGTTACTAAAATAAATGAAATATAGTGCTTTAAATATATTAATTAATTTAAATAATAAAATAGATACATTTATCAAAAATATAATATGAAAAATGTATCGAGCATTTAGTTTGTAATATAAAATTTATGTCACGGGTATTGTTAAACGCCATACAAATAGCATACTTCTTTATAAAATAATCAACTATAGAACAGGATAATTAATTTGTAATATAAAATCTATGTCATGTGCAGTATAAAACGCCATACAAATAGCATACATTTGGTACTTAATAAATTAATCATCTGTAGCATAGAATAATTAATTTCTAATATAAAATCAATGTCATGGGCATTATAAAACGCCATACAAATAGCATACATGTGTTACTTAATAAATTAATCATTTATAGCATAGAATAATTAATTTGTAATATAAAATTTATGTCATGGGCGTTGAAAAACGGCATACAAATAGCATACATTTGCTACTTAATAAATAAATCCACTACTCAATAATAAATTAATGTACTATTCAATTAACTAATTTGCAATTACTAAAATAAACGAAACATACTGCTTCAAATATTTCCAATTAATTTAAATGTTCAAAATAGATACATTTAACAAGAAACAAACATGGAAAATGCACCAAACAATTAGACTGTAGCATAAAAGCTACGTCACGTGCATAAAATGCCATAAAAAAATACCATATACCTACTAATTGCCTACTCATGGTTTAATGAGGATTATTTGAATCCACCTGCTACTGCATTAATAAAAAGAACTATTTAGTACAGCATAGAAGAGCCAAAGAGTCGTGATACTTCACGAAATCATTCAGCCTTTTTATCACGAGTCCGTGTCCAGTCAATGCCTTTGTCTAACTGCGATGCTTTCGCACCAACATGGTGTATTGACGTATTCAAGTAGTTATGCTTCGTTTAAATGATTTATAACTTTTTATTATTCAGATAGGGATGCTGGATTCTGAAGATTATGGATATTGTTGTAGGATGGTATCGCTTCAGATAAATGATTAAGACATTAAATTCTAATTTGCTTATGGTTTCTTCAGTCAAGAAACTTGTTCGGTTGCTCAATTCAATGATGGAAGATGCCGTTGGAAGATTGGTTTCAATAAACTTCAGAGTTAATCATAAGTTGTAGGTAACTTGCACATTGAGGAGTCAAAATTATATGTTATGTTTGTAAAAAATGTTAAAATTGATCCTTCTCAATTTTGACAATTGACCTTGAATAGAAAATTGATATTTAAATTTTAAATTGATATCTGTTTTTATATAAATTCGCGGGGACCACTCATATATATATATATATATATTGGTGCCACAGGTTTCAGGTTCGAGTCCAACAGTGCCTCTGTTTTTGTGTAAAAGTTGTGTGTAAATGTTTTTTATGTGAATGTAAATGAATTTTTTTTACATTTTATTAGCATTTTATGCAAATTTTAAATTAAATAATTAAAACTATATTGTTAGAACTTTATCACATATATAACACAATCTAATTAATTCATAGTTATTGTTAGTATAGTTTAAATTATCTCAAAGGATTTGATTTGGTATGAAAAATTCTTCCACTTCTTAAAAATACTTCCCATATATGTAATATGTAGGCAGCCCTGAAACTGGTGCAAAGAGTAGTCGAAAGAAAAGTCGATTCTGTAGATAAATGAAAAGTCACAAGTCTTTTTAAATATTGTTGAAATTTGTAAGGTATTTTATGAGTCGGAGTTCAAGTCTGGGAGGGAAGGGAGAGAGAAAAACATTTCCTTGAGATGCGAGCACTCACAGAATCTCAATGTAAAACTTTGAAGTGCCCCACATTCAGCCTTCTCAAAAATAAGCAAAATAAGGAAGAAATTTGAAATTTCCGAATGCGTTAAATAAAAGGTTGTACACACACACACATATATATATATATATATATATATATATATATAACCTTTTCCCGGCTGAGCCCCCAATTTTTGTAGATTTACACCAGTTTCAATAGATTCATCCCGGCCGAACCCACAAATTTTGTAGATTTAGCCGCTTGCAAAAGATGCATCCCGGCCGAGCCCCCAATTTTTGTAGATTTACACCGGTTTCAATAGATTCATCCTGGCCGAACCCACAATTTTTTGTAGATTTAGCCGCTTGCAAAAGATGCATCCCGGCCGAGTCCCCAATTTTTGTAGCTTTACACCGGTTTCAATAGATTCATCCCGGCTGAACCCACAATTTTTGTAGATTTAGCCGCTTGCAAAAGATGCATTCCGGCCGAGCCCCCAATTTTTGTAGATTTACACCGGTTTCAATAGATTCATCCTGGCCGAACCCACAATTTTTGTAGATTTAGCCGCTTGCAAAAGATGCATCCCGGCCGAGCCCCCAATTTTTGTAGATTTACATCGGTTTCAATAGATTCATTCCGGCTGAACCTACAGTTTTGTTAGACTTCTCTACCAGTCTAACAAAAGGTTGTACTTTTGCAGTGGATGTCTAGGGGATTTGACATACAAAACGCTGTAACGGGACGTTACTTTAAATAAAACCATTTAATAACATTATATTTTACAATGATGTTTACATTAATTGTTAATTAAGGGATAAATACATTCTCTCGCTGCTCGACGCAGCCCCCCCCCCAATCGCTCCTGCCAGCGCTCTCTTTCTTCTTTCTTCATCTACGGGGTCCTGTCCCCCTTCTCGTGGGGTCCGAGTTCAAAGTTGAATACTCCACCACGTTGTAAGCAGGCTCTGTCAAAGACAAGCAATCGTGAAGTGTCGCCGCCTGCTGGTTACCACACAAACAAATCCTACATATATATTGTATGACGACGTCTGAAATATCGTTTGGTGTCAAATTTAAATGCACAGATTTTTGTTGTTAAACATGGGTGAATTTCGAGAGTCCTGTTAATGTATGTCACAAGTAGCCCACTGACCGGTGATGGGAGGACTGCCTTCCGGGAAAACTTTTAGGCGAATCTGAAAGTGTTTCCACATTTCGCATTCTTGTATTTTTGTAATGTGTCCAATAATTCTTGGATTCTCTGTATTTTTAACGCTTACGAAACTTATCAAATCCTTATTTCACTTTTACGCTCATAAGAATTTAAAAAAAATTAAACTCATTCAAATGTTTAAAATGTAAGAAGTACATTAAATGTTCACAAAAACCAAAAAGAGAACCGGGGCAAGGAGTGAACTAGAAATACTACCATTTTGCAATGACATAAGCCACTACTGCTATATAATATATATATATATATATATATATATATATATATTACTTTTCTGATTAATATTATAGGTATAAAATAAAATTTACTGTATGGGCAGTATTTAAAACCTTGCATCTTTATAACTGATTTTTAATTAAACATTGCATTAATAAAGTTAAAGATTAGCTAGTGAATAACACTATGAGTTCGATACAAAATATAACAATATCATAATTTAAATATTTAAAAAAGTCGTATCTTAATTTTATAACGTAACTGACTATATATCTATCTTAATTTTTATGTTACTGTTATAAATAATTTCAAATTTCTTTTAAAAAAGTTAAAATTGCAGTTTTTTTTAAAAAGACTTATACTATCTCGTGTCAAAAATATATGAACATTTGTTGCCAAAGGACTAAAATAATATGAATTAAATTCGTTTCAGTATTATTAGAAATCAAAATATTAAATATATTGTGTAGTTTCTTTTATAAAAAAGAATTACTGCGGGCTTTCAATAATTAAATTTCTTTTTCGTTTGAAGAAATAATTTTTCATAAACAATAATTAGTTAAATATTTAACAAGTTTGGAAATTTCTCTGTGTAGAAAAAGTTGCTTATAAAAAGATATCTAATAGGAAGTGTCTAGTATCTGTCTACAGAGAAAGTTGTTCTAAAACACGGCAAATAGACTTTCTGCAGAAATCATTCATTTTTATTTTTGTACATACGCTATGAAATATCCATATTTTTGTATTGAAAACATTTTTGCAAGCATATTTTTACAATAATAATAATTGGTGACTTAAATTCAATATTTAATTAAAATAATATGAATTAATAATGAAAATAATGAATAATAATGAAAATAATGAAATAATAATTAATAATATGAATTAATAATGAAAATAATATGAATAATATGAATTAATTTAATTCAATATTAAATTAAATTAAAAATGTGAAATGGCTTTCATTTAATTTTTTTATTCCCAGTATAACTTATTCACATTTGAATATCTCTTTAATTTGATTGCAAAGCTAGGTGACTAGAACGAATATTGAGAACCTTTTTTTTTTTTGTTGTTGTTGTATTGCATGTGAAAATATTTTAATTATATGGGAAAATAGTTGTTTACTATATACACTATGCAGTTCTTATGATGTGAAGTGAATGGAAAATTCATTCATGGGACTTTTACTTTTTGTCAAAACAGGAGAACTACAAAAAGAAATCATAGATTTTGTGCCTTTGGAAGCAATTTTGCTCAATGAATATCTGCTGATTCTATGGATGCAGTTATAGCTGATATAAATGAAAATCTAAGAGGGGAAAAGATCAGAATGCTGATTACGGTGATCAAATGATACAATTTTCAACATTTCTAATCAACCACATTCATTGAATCCTGAATGATTTGGTGGAAGATTTAAATTCATGGCTTTAAAATAGCAAAAAATTTTAAATTGCAACTGAAAGATTAAAACTTCTTTCATTGTGAAATTAAAGTATTCCATTCTAAACCGTAGAGAATATTTAATGCCGTGTTTCAGAATTCTATGCACTGTCGCATTTTCTCACAAAGAAGAGTTATAACGCTACTGTTGAAAGGAAATGTATATTCTTTAACAATTGCATTAATAAAGAACTCTTATCACTTTCAAATCTGATGT
>BPLQ01007842.1:0-75777 GCA_021605075.1 Caerostris darwini
AAACGATGAAAAGTTCGCCAACCACAAAAAATTGCACACATTAGTGTAAAAACTAATTTTTTAACGTAAATTGAGAGGACTTAGTGAAATTACTAATCCAATTGCAACATTGAATAGCTTGACGCAGTTCCAACAAAACCTTACTTCCCTTCGTATTATTCTTGGAGACTTCAATACTAAACATCGTGTCCTCAGTTCTTCCTCTTATAGCAACAATTTCGAAATTCTAATAAATTAGATCCTAGACAATCATTTCGCCAGCCTTAATACGAGCACTCATACTCATATTACACCTTCATCTTTCTCCCATCTAGATTTATCAATCACAAGTGCAGATATTTATCCAAAAATTTCTTCTCGTGTACATTGAGATTCGTTTGATAGTTACCATTTACCAATTCAATTTTCTTTCCATCATAGTCACCAACTTAAAAATTACAGACAAGTCATCTGTATATCTAGCCTAAAACTTATTCATTCTCTTCAAGATTATAAGAATTCCTTACCTACATTTGAAATTTATTCTGAAGTTAGAAGATTTATTTTCAACCATGTTACAAAATAATGCATAAAACTATACTATTTCTCATAAATCATCTCAACCTTAGAACTCAAAGTGTGAAAATCTCATCCGCCACAAAAGAAATCTATTATATAAAGCTCGAACCCAACTTTCCAGAGATATCTGGGTCGCATATAAGAAAACTTCAGCTACTCTTCGTCGACTTATTTCTCAGCTAAAACGAAAATGTCGGGACTCAGTTTGCGACTCTGCGGGTTATAACGAAAGAATTTATAAAACCATCAAAGCAAATAACAACAAGCATGATACTATTGAGAATAACAAAAATCTTCGCACTTGCTATAGCTCCATCATTTCAGACGCAGATCGACAAACTAATAATAGAGAGTTTTTGCATACCGTATTTCGGACGTCCGTTAGCTTTTTCTCCCTAGCGCGCATGCTCATAGGAAATTGCTCCTGCGTATCTGTAATAATGTTTCCTATGAATTTAATTTCATTAACGAAAATAAATTCCTCTATTCAAAATCTAACGATTTAAGGCAAAAAAATAAGTGCGTAACGCGCGGTTTCCCATGAGAATCGTTTCAGTTTAAGTCTGAACTTTTTTGAGACCAATTTAGCGAACAGCTTAAACTTGATTCTGGATGTGTGACAACCGTGAGGTGATCCATTGTGTTTTTAAAAATTTTAAAGTTTTTTAGTTGTAGTTTAGGCTTTGTGTTGTAGTCATTGTTTTGCGTTGTATAAAATGAATAATATTATGAAGTTGAACTTCATTCTTCATCATACAAGTATTGCGTCTTAATGTAGCATTTAGCTTTCTTGTAGACATAATTGAAATTTTAATCTTCTCTCGATGTAGAGAAATTTGAACTAGCCGAAGAATGTAAGGTGTTATAAATGTTTATTTCTATGATAGTTGTAGATTAGAAAATTATATTAAAGTATTAATTCCTAATTGTATTCAAATCATAGTTTCAATTATTAAAAAAAAAAAAAAAATTCCTTACATGTTTAAAAAAGGAATAAAACTTTATTATAAAAATCCAACCTATTTATCATTTTGCATTATTTTTGTAATTTGTTATCAATTACATTGCACTGAAGGATAAAAGATGCTAATTAAAATAATTTATTACACTGATAATCACTTTTAGAGAGACATTGTAGAAAAAGATAGATACTTTTGGTAATTACAGTTACACAGCAAAATTCTTTGAATAATTTTCGCCAGTACCCAGTTCTCCGCTTTTCATATCCGAATTCTAAAAAAGTTGTGTTTGATAGAAACTAATGTCTAACTTTTAAGAAGTATTCATATTCTTCACAAAACAGAGATTAAATTCGTACGATTGAATCTTATTTTAAAGTAAATGATTGAATATATTTGGTATTTTATTAATATAAGGAAACATATTCACCATTGGATGGACTGATTCAAGGCCAAATCGCAAAATAGAGGCTGTTGAGATTTGGCGACTTTTTTGGCCACCAAGTGGGCGAAAATTACCAAATGTGGTAACCAACGTTTTCCTTTTGCTTGATTGGCCTATATTAATAACGCGTTAGTAATTATGACGACGATGATTTGCCAGATCGACGGATAACCTTGGCTGCTTAGCAACCTCTATCTCCCTCTTTGTGAATGAGGGAAATTTCTTAAGCTTTAAGCCCATTGATTAGATAGAAAAAAAGTAATATATATATATTAATTTATTTTTTAAAAAATTAGCTTATTAATTATTCGTATTTTTTATTAACTAATAAAAAAAAATATGCATATGTAATTTTTTTTATATTATTATTATTATTTCAAGAAGGTAATAAAAAATAGATAAACAATAGAAACAAACAAAAACGATTGGATAGGAAATTGTGACTCAGTGGAGAAACTGCATGGTAATTCGGAAAAGATTGATATCGGAACATTAATGAATAATATTCAGAACAGTGCGAGGTCTTTTGCGATTTTTAAAATCAGAAATGTCGTAAACATAGTTGCTTAGATCATTCAAAACAGAATTATTAATATTTGGAATGGAATTATAAACATTTTTTGAAATTTTATACCCAAATTGTTTAAAACTTGGGAGGGAAAGAGCATGTCTGATATCCTTATTTCGGAAAAACCAAGGCGAATTTGTAATCATACGTAGGATTTTATATTCAAGTCTTTGTATGATCTCGAAATTCGACAGAGCAGTAGATCCCCAAATAGGATCTGTTAATTATTGTTAATTGTTAATTAACAATAATTGTTTTATTTTATTCAAAATCTACTTCGCGAAATAAAGTTATCGTGGTAGAGCAGCAATTCTCTTCACTTAAAATCTCAACCATCATTTGGCGCACTTCAGCGACAAAAGTTTTTGATTCCAAATCTCAACGCCCCCAATTCTGCGATTTTATTTGATTCAAAATTAATAAAATATATTTCGTCACACGATACCACCTTCAGATTTTAGCTAATGATTAAAAAGGTTTTATCTACAATTTATAAGCTTATTTTTAATTATAACCAGAATGTAATACAGCAATTTTAACAAACGAATTTTGTAAATATGCTTGATTTATTAAATCGTTTCTTAATTACTAAAAAAAAAAACTTTCTTTTTTTTTTCAAATTCTGAACAGAAATCTAGCTTCTCTAATGATCTATATCAGGGGTCTCCAAACTAAGGCCCGCGGGCCAAATCCGGCCCGCGACAGCGAATAGCTTATTGTTGCTGTAATAAGTTGGATAAAAAAAACACAGAATGATAATAACTCGGTTTTATGGACTTGCTAGGTAAAGCTTAATGAGAAGCATAATAAGCAGAAAATTTAACTTAAGTATAACAAGTAACAAATAATTGAACTGAAGCCCACTAACATTATAAACTAGTGAACATCCCGCGGTTACCTTCGGTAGTTATACTGGGGTAAAGAGTATCGCATATGTATATCGATGTGTGGAATGTATATATCCTGAATCGAACATATGATTTTTATCCTGAAAATCCCTCAGGAACGGAAAAGCTAAATTAACGCGAATGAAGCCGCGGGGTATCCACTTGTAAAAAATACTAATGCGATTTGTGTAATTGTGACTTTTCACTGACAATAGTTTGTAGTTAGCAAGTATATGCTTGCTCAGAGCGCGTACTCGGCAACTGGTCTGGAAATTATAGATAATGGCAGAAAAATTAAAACGCTTTTGGCCCTTGGTTCTTACTGGAGTAAACAGTATGGCCCTAAGGCTGGAAAATTTGGAGACCCCTGATCTATATGATTATTTACACAATTTGATATTTTCCGAACAGAATTCGGTGATAATTAATTACAGCTATGACTGAGTGAATCTATCTAATTCTTAACACTAATAAGGTGGGAGTGTCCTAGTAGATAGCGCGTTGGGGTTTCTAACTAAGAAGCTGAGCTTGAAATCTACGAAAGATTTCGCACCGAAAGTTTCCATGTTTATGTGAGTTGAGCACAACAAATTGGGGAGGAGGGCGCCATCCCTCCCCCCTCCTCTCAGATGATTGTCCCCTTTGAGTGTTCTTCCCCTATCGACTGTTCCAAATTGTAGTCGTAAAAGTGTAGCAGATTCCTGTGATATACTATGGAGAGCACTCTACACGAGCGCTCTATTATGTATTTACTACATACCAGCTATTGAGTAGCAAATAACAAAATAAAATGCCTCGCGTAGATCATAAAATAAAATTTATGTCATTACTAGAATATCTTTTTAAACGTTATCGATCACTGTCATATATATATATATATATATATATATATATATATATTATACTTATTTTCTTTTTTTTCCTATGTCAACGTACATACACTGAAGTGACAAAAGTCATGGGATAAGTCTTAATATCGTGTCGGCCCTCCTTTCGCCCGGCGAAGTGCAGCAACTCGACGTGGCATGGACTCAACAAGTCGTTGGAAGTATTCTGCAGGAATATTGAGCCATGCTGTCTCGATAGACGTCCATAATTGTGAAAGCGTTGATGGTGCAGGATTTTGGGCACGAACAGACCTCTCGATGATGTCCCATAAATTCTCGATGGGATTCATGTCGGGCGATCTAGGTGGCCAGATCATTCGTTGGAATTGTCCAGAATGTTCTTCAAACCAATCGCGAACAGTTGTGGCCCGGTGACATGGCGCATTGTCATCCATAAAAATCCCATCGTTGTTTGGGTACATGAAGTCCATGAATGGCTGCAAGTGATCTCCAAGTAGCTGAACATAAGCATTTCCAGTCAATGTTCGGTCCAGTCGCACCAGAGGATCATGTCCATGCCATGAAAAAACAGCCAACACCATTACGGAGCCACCACCAGCTTGAACAGTGCCTTGCTGACAGTTTGAGTCCATGGCTTCGTGGGGTCTGCGCCACACTCGAACCCTACCATCAGCTCTTACCAACTGAAATCGTGACTCATCGGACCAGGCCACGGTTTTCCATTCATCTAGGGACCAACCGATATGCTCACGTGCCCACGAGTCGCTGCAAGCGATGTCGTTCTGTCAGTAAAGGCACTCGAGTCGGTCTTCTGCTGGAATAGCCCAAGAAAGCCAAATTTCTCCGCATAGTTCTAACAGACAAGTCCCTTGTACGTCCCACATTGATTTCTGCGGTTATTTGACGCAGTGTTGCTTGTCTGTTAGAATTTACGACTCTTTGCAGACGTCGCCGGTCTCGGTCGTTAAGTGCAGGCGGCCGACCATTGCGCTGTCCATGGTGGGATGTTATGCCTGAAATTTCATACTCTCGGCACACCCTTGACACAGTGGATCTGGGAATGTTGAATTCCCTAACGACTTCCGAAATGGCATGACCCATGCGTCTAGCTTCAACTAACATTCCGAGTTCAAAGTCTGTTAATTCCCGTCGTGCGGTCATCATCACGTCAAAACCTCTTCACATGAATAACTTGAACAGAAATGAAAGCTCTGCGAAAGCACTGCGCATTTATACCTGTTCTACGCGATGCTACTGCCATCTGAAAATTTGCATATTGCTATCCCATGACTTTTGTCACTTCAGTGTATTTATTTCTCCTATTACGTTTGGTATTTTATAAATATTCCGAATTTCTTTAGTTTGTTTTAGAAATCTAAGCATTTCTGCTTTAAAAATGATGTAACCAAAAAATAATTTTTTTAAAGATGTGCATTATTAGGATCATTATGGCTCAGTGGCAAATGTGCGCCGCTGGGGAGCATTAGGGCGGAGGTTCCATCCATTCGCGGCTTTGTTGTAGAGACTGTTTTAAAAAACGAGGAGGCTCGATGGTGTTTGGGAAGTTCAGCCTCTTGCATCGTTAATCTGACTACCTGGTGGAGTTTTCCGTGTTTTATCACATACGATACGCACATGCGGGGTAGTTCTCTCTAAAAGTCCACCCGGAAGGCACTGCCCTCCTTCTTCAGCGACTCAGAGGCAAGGGTGCTCCATCACAACATAAATTGCTCCCCCTTTCCCTCCATTAATGAGACCACACAGGTTCTTGGAATTGGTCTAAATGCTACTGTTAATCAAGTGGGATAAAAAAAAGGGTTATTATAAAATTACTCCTATTTAAAGGTCATTAAAAAATAATTAAAATGCTTGAATTTTTAAAAAATGTCATACATTTATTGAATTTTGCTATAAAATATAAAATTTATTATAACAAAAAATGATGTAACTATGTAATTATATTAAAAATATAATGTATATATACATATACATTTTATTATAAAATATAAAATGTTTCACCTAAAACACAAGAAAACACTGTGATATACAAGAATAAAAATAAATAATTTTTTTTTTGTTTCTGTGTGCGTATAGGGAGATGAGTGAACAGAAAACGTATTCTGTGTGATGAAATTCTGATAACCCTAACATTACGCAAATACATGTACGGCGCTTACATTGGCTTTTTGTCAAAAATGTTTGTCGAAGAACTTGATAGAACAATGAACAAAAAAAAATGTGTAAGGATAGAGTTAAAAATAATTTTACGCGTGATCATTATCTAATAGTTCAAAGCTCTTTAAAATTTACCACTAAACCAAAATGACAAAGATCTAGTTCCAACAATTTCAAAATTATGGAAGAACTGTATATTATTTTGCATATTAGTTTCTTTTGTTTAGATGCAAAAATAATTATTTCATATACAGAACGAATTAAAAATTTTAATTTAAAAACTACACTTTTGGATTAAATATATATAAATTAAAATATTATAGAAATGCATTAGATTAATACAAATTTTTAAATAACGTATTTATTACATATTTGAAATCATATTTAGGTTAGATGTTTCTAAACTTTTGTATTAGTTGACCCCAATTAAAAATGATAAAAAAAAAAAAAAAAATTCCTTGTGTATTACTGGAATTTTGGTATTCTAGATTACTGGAATTTTTCTAGTATTACTAGAAAAATTTCTAGTGTGTAAAAAAATGTATTACTTCTAACAACAAGATAGTAAATAACCTGTCATCATCATGACAAGCTAAAAATATCTAACATAATATGATTTGACTTCGATAAATTCAAAAATGTTTTTAAAATCCTTTATTAAATTAAGAAAGGTAATTAACGATAGAGATTACTAAACTATAATAGATAATAAATAAAATAAAAACTTCGTTAATTAATTTTTTGAAATAATTAAAATTTAAAAAAAAAAAAAAATTAAATAAATGCTTAAAAATCTCAATGTTTTTTTAAAAAATTACATTGCTATTCTCGGTAGCTATAGATTTGAATATCTCCAATTTACTCCAAAAAATTTGTTTTTGTTGCATTTTAGTGGGTCTCGTGGTCCACTTGTATATACCCCGGCCAGCTCACTAACGAAATCTGAAGGAAGAACAATGTTTTCCACGAGGACTTCTAGGGGTAATTGCACGTATTTGAATGTTGTATTGGGGAAATGTTGTATTGGACGTTTTATATTCATCATCGAGACTCCTTTTTTCTTAAATCAGGAATCGCAACGTCAGAGGATTCAAATCTAGACGTCAGGGGAATCAAATCTAAGTCTTTCTTCACACAATCTATCCACGTTACGATGGGATTTGAAGGCAAATACTAATTTATATTACAATTATTTTACCATCCAAAACTCTCATAGTAAAGTAAATCCCTAATTTTCTTATAGCTATTATAAATCAAAGGGAAAATATTAAAATAGCATTTTTTAAGCTTCTAGTAAAAGTAGGTTTAATGATTTAGAGTTTACAGCGTTAAATATATAAATAATGATTATGCATAGAGACAATATTAGCTAAAAAAAATTATCAAAATTCCATTTAATTAATGAATAGAATTGTAACTATACATGGCTATAAAAACAATTAAAAATTCCCTATTCTACATTGTCCCCAAGAGTTACTTCTTATCAAAAAGACGAGACCAGGAAAAACAGTTGAAATGAAATACATCACATACATAAACTTGCAGCTTTAATGTCAATGCAATTCAAAGAATATCGAATTCTCTGGGTTAACATGTTGATAAACAGAAGTATTTTGTAAAAAGAAATAAAGGTAGGACATTGGTAGGGAATTTCCCGAGTTAAGCTGAAAGTGAAAGTAAATTTAAACTATTTATATACCCACTCCCCCCAAAAAAATATCTAAAGAAGTAAGAAGGAATATTTCCAGGAACAAAGTATTTTTCGCATCAACTGTTCACTCCAGACTATTGCGAAGAAGATTTCACTTAAAACAGGGGATTCCCTGAAGTTAAGAATAATTTCCTAACATCTGGTACGGGGAAGTGCCTATTCTTTTAGTTTCTTCGAAGTTTTCTTTAAATGAAGAAAAAATATCGTTGAGTAAAATTTACATTAGATTTTACAAGTTTACATTTTCAGTAGCCTTCACTTGAAATTTTTCCTAAATTTAGTTTCATTTCCAGTCGATTTCTTAGTTTATTTTATAATTAAAACAGAAATTGATATTGATTCTCATGGGTATATATCACATACAAATTAAATTTTAAAAATGATCTTCAAGACGAGTCTTAAAAGAAATTGATTCCACTTAGTAGTAGTTAAGTAAATCAGAAAAAAATGTGTTAAAAATAATTTGCTGTAAACAAATACAAATTTAGACGAAAACAAAATTAAGCAGCCTTATCATTTTACAATTTAAAATTTTTTTAAATCTTAATTCAATACAAAATTTGGAATAAAATTTTTTGTGTATTTTTTTTTGAATTCAAATGCAATCATTATAAAAATTTAAACTGATCAAATTAAGAAGAAACAGTTCCTACTAAGACAGTGTTACTTACTGAACGAAATAATATATATATATATATATATATATATATATATATATATATATATAATATAATATATATATATATATATATATTAATTAAACACGCATTTTGAGGTTTGTTAAGTATATTAAAAGCTTAAAATTATATAACCCTATCGAAAAAGAGATGATTATTTTTATAGACTGCGATAAGAAAATTACTAAAGTTTGAGATTTATAGAATTTATAGAATTGTTATTTTATTCTAATAAACTAAAAAAGTTATTATTTTCTATTGTAATCAAAAATCATAAAATAAAATTATGACAATGAAAATCTGATATATTTATTTTTTTAGGATGATATCTAAATCCATCAATTCATAAATATAGTATTTTTATAAGTAATATAATTTTTTAAATTATCTATTTATTTAATATTTTTAAATTTTTTTTCATATTTTCACTTAATTTACTATCATTACATCCTCTTGAGATAAGTAAGTAAATTAATTTCCCTTTTCTTATCAATACGGTTCAGAAAATTACAAAACTCATACAGCGGAATTTTTCAATTTTCTTTATATTGGCTTATTTCTTTTACAACTGTGGAAATGGGAAAACAAATAATGGCATGAATTCGAAATAAAACTGAGCATATTTATGCAATACATTTTATTTCTCATTTTCAAAAGTTTATTCCTTTACAGATCATTTTATTATGCTTTATATTTCTATGTAAAGATAAAATGCTATCACTCACAAATTACATCTTTACTGCTTAAATGGAGATCTATCTACATCTACCGTTTAATATTTTTAAAAGTGAAAATAAGGACACTTAAAGTTTTAAAATGCAGCAACACATTTATTGATCCTAATCACAAACGTAACTAACATAGCCAAGACAAAATTCATTTCCATTCTATAACCAGCCTCAAACTAAAACTGTTGCATGAACACGCCTTCACGATCACAGGATAGTCTGGTATCTCTCCTCAAAATCCGAACAGAAATTAAATTTTCTAGTTGATTTTTGTTGTTTTCAACACTTCTTAAGTCACCCCGGTGTCAGAGGTTTAATTAAACAAATCATAATTTCAAATTCCTTTTTTCAAACAAAGGAACAGTATAGTACAGTACGCAATTACATCATTTTACAAGAAATTGAAAATTTTAAATATTTTTATTTATTAACCAAAATGATTAATAAAAATTCTACGTTTTTAGCAACAAAATGTTATCACATATTTTTTTTAATAATAAACATTACGAAAATTTATTAATAAAAATTATTATTGAACTTAAACATATACATTAATTTTGACTTAATAACATCTTTTAAAATCTGACTGATTTTAATTTATTTCCAAAATTACTGATTGTTAATTTACATAATAAATATAAATTGATATATTCGAATAATTTAGACATAAAATACATAACGAATGTATTTTTACTGTTTAATGTAATATTTTTTAATTTGTTAAAATATAGGATATAGTATATTCCAACTGTTATAAGCATATTCAAATTAGATTATGTTATATACTTTTCTTAATTTATATTATTTTTTGCAACCTTCTTTTTTATTTAGCATCAGCTGTTCAAAAATACGATAAACGAAACACCTGCTCTTATGTAAAAAAGTGATGATTCATGATAAGATATAATTTACTGCATCAGATTTTTTTGCAGATATTTTTTACATTTAGTTGTCGTAAAAGTCAAATCGCATAACAGCATGCAGAAAAATAAAAATATTGTTTTGTGCCAAAATTCTATTATAAACAATTATTAAAAAATATTTACAAATAATACAAAACAATATATACATTTAAATATAAAGCAAACTGTATTTAAAAGCAATCAACTAAAAAAAAATTGTTAATTTTGAAAAAAATTTACTTAAAGAACATAAGAAAAGAGAACATTTTATATTGAAGAAAAACATAAAAATATATTTCAGACATTTAACTGATAATTCACTATTATTCGAAATCAGAAATATATCATAAAATAGTTTTTATATCAGATATGTTTATTGAAAATTGAGTAACACTTATGGGAAAATTTTATTATGAGATCACATTGAAGAGTGAGAATATAATAATAAATTGAAATATACCACCATACTCCTGATTAAAATATTTTTAAAATAAATATTTAATAATATGTAATAAATAATAAAACGATTTTATAATATTGCACTTATAGCAGAATAACAACTGTTTCCATTTTCTTAACATAAACATTTCGTTATTTTCATACTTACATTTGTTTGTATACGTGCAAATTTTTGTTTTTAAAGATAGAAATTTTTGATGAATAGCAATTTTATTGTATTTTATATCGGATGAAAATTATAAATTACGTGGGGATTACAACTAAGAATCATTAATAAAAACGAAAAGACTATCTACTATCAAAAAATATAATTGATATTAATTAATTTTCACATAATAATAGCATCTGACTATACAAAATGCATTTAACTTCAAAGCTATTAATTAAAATGTTTTAGTTAAAAGTGGTATTTTCTTTATTAATGAAATTGCTTATAACAAAAATTATTTAAAACAAAAATTTTATGAAATTTAAGGCTATTTTGGAATTTTGTTGTTTATGAAGCATTAAAATGTTTCATTCGATGTAACATTTAGAATGCATAAACGAAAGTTTGAGAATGTTTATATTTTATATATCTGAATTTAACAATACCAATTGTCAACTGAATATTAATATGATGCTTAAAAATGTTGTCGTCTACTGCATAATAATCCGATGAAAAATTCGTCGAATTACGAAGAGAAAAATTCGAAATCGTATTAACTGAAATAATAATGAAGATTGATAACTAATAAATTAATTTTATTTCTTCTCTTTCTCAGTATGCAAGAAGAGGGGTATGGGAAAGTACATTATGCCCGTTTTCCCTTCTGATTAATTTCAGCATAATTACATAATTTAGGTTTGTTTATGAAGTACTATGAACAGAATAATTAAACGAGTTTCAATCAAAGTCTAAATTTAAAAAGAAACAAGAATTTCTTAACAAACAAATAAAATATGTCAGCGTCATAAAAAAAAAATCATGTTTTTATAAATATAATATGCTAACAGATATTTGCAATTATTCAACTGGTAAATTTAGTTTTAAAAAGGGCTTTGGTAAATAAAATAATTAAACTTTATAAAATATAATTTTATAGAGATATTTACATAATATGAACAGAGTAAATTAAAAAAAAAAGTAATATAATAAGTTTGATAAACAGATTCTCAATAATTTATTCCGACAACCACCGGTTTACTTAAACGAGTTTAATTTTGGAAGTAAACACAGCTGACAGCCTAGATAATGTTATTCAAATTCAAGGTCTTTTATATGACAGCTAATTCTTTCTTAATTCAACACAAATGTGATACGGTTTACATTATCACGTCTCACCCACGCTTGAAAGAGATATGGGTTATAATTTATCTTTACTTTCTCCTATCTTTGTTTACTCAATAATATGTAATACAAATGCTTTTTTGATACCCGGAAGGATTAAAAATTCTAACATTTTATTCCTTTTTGCTTGATGAGAATGAATATTTAAATGGGTATTTAAAAATATTTGTAAAATATAATTTATAATAAAATCAAGTATTAATAATAAAAAATGAATTTCTGATTTCAAGTTAAAAAAATATTAAATAAAAATAAGTTTATTAAAAAATAAATAAAATAAGTTTAATAAATAATAAGTTTATACATCTAATAAATATTAAATAAAAATAAGTTAATTTCAGAAAAAATTATTTTTATTTAATATTTTAGGATAAAAGAAAATTTTCATCCTAAATATTTTATTCATACATTATGAATTTTAATTATGCAATTTATTTAACATATTAATTTAAGTATATAATTTAAATGGAATTTATTTCTGTAGACAAAATTTCTAAAAAAGAGTAAATTCCACAAATTAATAAATCAATTAGTTTTACATTTATATAACACTTAAAAATAGATTAACGACAATTTAATATTCTTCTGTGCAATTGGTTTGTTTGCGGTAATTATAATGGTTAGCGGGCAGGAAGACATCTATAGATAATGAAGTGGTTTCCGGTATGTAGTATCTTTACATTGGTAAGGTTTCTGAATAAAATGCTTACAAAATCTAAATAAGCTTTATTAAAGTTCTTTCACATTAAAAAAAAAAACAAAATAAGAAAAATCATTTTAATAAAATTAGTTTTCATTAAAGCAATTAGAATTATTTTATTTAAGAAAAATTCGGGAGCTAATAATTACAATTACTGCTTTATTATAACAGCATATAGAATTAATTAAAATGATTTGCATTATTTATGGAGAAAATTGCTTCGGATTTCCTTATTTTACAATTTTTTTCCTTAAAACAAATGAATGCATAAGTTTTTTATAGCTTCTGTTCAGTTTTTAGTTTACTTCTATAAATCAAATCAATAAGTAATTGCTTTAATTTCCAATAATAGCAATATAGTGATAACCAATATAGTTTCAATATATTCCTAATAAAACGATTTCGATGCATATAATTGCAGAATAAATAACAGTATATAGTAGGATAATTATATAAGTTTTTGAGGGGAGGGGAGGGGGGAGTTTCAAAACAATTTTTTATCAGAAACTATAGGTTACTCCAAAATATTAAATAACTAAGTTTTAGTAAGCAAATAATATATAAATCCAACTGCACTGCTTTGCTTTATGGGATATATTAATATTTTTCTTTTTAAAATACATACTAATAATTAAACAAGTTATGTTATATATTTTCGAATAATTTCTTAAGAAATTAAAATTATTGTCTACTTTATTAACTAGAGAATAATATATTATTAAAAAAAATTAGATGCTAAATTTCTTATTAAAAATGAATAGAAATCATTCGAATAAACACTTAGAATCTAAATTAATAAAATGTTCACCCACAATTCTAGACGTGTTTACGTTATTGCACATTTTAGAATACCATCTGCAGAAACATGTGCTACTTGTCAAAAGCAACCTAAACCACCATCATAAAAATAAACAATCAAACTAGACTTACCTGTGCTCTTTTTCGTCCATATTTTATACCAAGATTATAAGCTGGATCCAAAAAGGTCAGTCAAGGACAAGAATATTTCCCGGAGTGGTAAAATAATCGATATGTTTTGTTCAGTTTTGTTTACTGCGCGGAGGAAGACTGCATGGGAGACGGCGGATTCTAAACCTCTTCACTCTACCGCCAATTCGTTTCTCTGAACAACGTGTAAAATCCCAAGCGGAAGACCGGAAGTTCTTTTTATTGCTCTCCGGCTTGGCTGAAAAGTAAACTTGCTCTTTTTCTAAACACACCTTTCGTCGTCATCATGGATGTATGCAAAACAGGATATATTTTTCGCAATGGAGTTTCTTTAGAATTTTGTATTGCATGCGGGATAGTAATTTTTATTGATTGTTTGTACATTTCAATTTAAATATAATTTTTTTAAATTACTATAATTTTAATGAAATAATAAAAGAAATATATATTTATTCAGAAAATTATATTCAGTTAAAAATTGTTCGATAGTCAGAACACAAAAAAGAACTACAACCAGCATGGAAAGGAAATAAAAATTTATTCAGAAATTATATTCGATTAAAAATCGTTTGATAGTTAGAACACAAAAAAGAACTACAACTAGTATGGAAAGCAAAGAACGTATTTTCTTACGAATGCGTTAAGAACATTTTTTTAAGTAGCATAAAGGAACAAATTGTTCTGAATTCTGAACATTTTAGAAATAATAAACATTATGTTTACATAAATATTAAAAATAATCAAAGTAAAATAAAATTTTTAGTTAAAAATTTTGTTTTAGTTTATTTTTTTCTTGAGAATATTTAAAACATCACAATTTAAAAAGATAAATAGAGACATTTTTAAAAATAAAATTTTTATTTAGTTTTATAATTAAAAACAAGTAATATAAAAAAATTTTAAAGTCAATTCCTACTTTTTTCACTATATTTGCAAAAGTCATTCATTTTTTTGAAGTTTATCTGGCGCCATCTATTGCTAGATATGTGCTACTTAAATCTAAAAAAAACTAAAATTAAGTAATTAAATTTAATTACTAAATTAATATTTGAAAAAACTGTATTAAAGTCAAGTGTCATCCACTACAAGTTCAAAAAAAAAAAAAAAAAAAAAAAATGTGTTTGAACTTGAGTGTGTCAATAAAAAGTATTTTATGAACGATTGAGAATTTGAACAAGATATACATACGGAGAATATGAGCTAATAGAAGGAATTGAAAAAACTATGATATGCTAGATCTTAATTAATGTTTTTATTTAGATTTTAAATTATGAAATAATGTATTATTTAACATTTTTTGTTTAGAATTATTTCAAATATTTTTTTCTTCCTGAATTTAGTATTTCCGATGAGGAAATATATTCAATCAGAAATACTAATTATAAGTTATAAGCTTCTATTATAATCGATTCAATAAGAAGTAAACTCGACTGAGTTAATTATTAAATGTTAATGAATATTTTTTGAAACTTCATTTTTATGACTAAAATAATACGAAATGAGTGAAAAATGCACAAGCATTTAATATTAATTATATTTATTAATTGAGCAAGGAAT
The DNA here is from genome assembly GCA_021605075.1 of Caerostris darwini. NCBI lineage: Eukaryota > Metazoa > Arthropoda > Arachnida > Araneae > Araneidae > Caerostris > Caerostris darwini. The sequence continues at coordinate 15,453 of BPLQ01007842.1, forward strand.
TCTGAATTAATTTTGAGCAAATATATTTTCTCTTTTTAGCTGTAGTTTTTTTTTTTTTTTTTTTTAATTTTTTTTTTTTTTTTTTTATTTATTTATTTTTTTTTATTTTTTTTTTTAACATACATATTATGCTTACAAAATATATTTAAAATTACCAATCTTCGAATAAAATATTTCAAATTTTATTATTTTGAGAATATAAATTTTACTCGTATCAAATTTTTTCTTTAAAAATATTGCCTGCTTTAACTATATTGTAAAAGAGGCAATCATTATTTAATGTATAGAAATATCACAAAAGTTTATTCTAAATTTCTGACTTTTACAAAAACGATTCTACCTAAAAGAATATTCTTAGAAAAATCCAAAAAATGTTACTTAAAGAATGATAAGCGTTTCTAAAAAGCGTTAATGTTTTTTAAAATAAATTTGAACAAGTAAAATACAAATTTGCAATTATAAATTTTGTACATAAATATTAAATATGTTTGGTAATTTTTAATGCTTTTTCAAATGAAAATAATATAGTGATAATCTTACATTCTGATTATATTTTTTGTGCAGTTCTTGCACTCGAAATTAAACTGTTTGCAAAACAAATTCAACTTCATCATTCGAATAATTCATTGGCATACTGTGCATATAGATAAACATATGCACATGTATACATAATCACATACATGATAGACACCCACACACATATTTATAAGCTCATACATATATATTTAAATGAAAACACACATGCAGATGCATAAGTACATTTAATTATACATTATGTTATAAGTATGTACATACATATCTTCATATAAACTGTGTATGTTTAAGCTCAATAATACAAATTTTATGTAAATGCAATCATATTTATTCGTGTACGTTCGAACGTATAAAGTCGCATGTACATATATATACGTAGATATCTGCATGCATAAGGGTTCATTCTTCATTCTTAAGTGTATTCACGTGTACACTTGTAAATATTTACTATGTTCGTGTATTTCTATATACAGATGTTTACTTGTAGTAAGTTCATGTAGCTGTATGTACAAAAATAGGCTTGTTCACAAATATAAATACATTAAAGTATTGTAACATCTCGGCCCATACTAGACTTATAGCGGCTTCAAGAAGAGGGTTCATAAAACATTTTAAATTTTATGTACAAACAATATATATTTGTATAATAGATCTCTATTTACAAAAAATGAAAATTAAGGATATAAATTTGATACACAAGTGCAATTCTCTCCAAGTTCGTAGTTTTCAGAGTTCTCGAGTTTGCGACAAATCTAAACGCCCCATCTCGGCAGACGTTAACCTTCAGTTACGTAACCATAAGGCGCTCACTTTGAAAACAGGCGAAAAATCTGGCTTATTCAATCACTTCAGGAGAAAAAAAACACTTTTAGTCGACTCGTCTTAGAACTCTCTTCCTTCTTCACCAAAAAAAAAAAAAAAAAAATCCTCCTTCTTAAATAATCCTTCAAGAAGGGGGGGGGGGTCAACTTCCCTCACTTCTCTTTGGAGTAGACATTTCTCAACTCGTGGTCTATTACCAATCACGATCGAACAAGTCATAGTATATCATATTCAATCTATAGTTGTTTCGATCTGAAATGGTGCTACTAAGTTGGTAAGTCCAGAAGAGTAACTGCTCTCAAAGCGATTATCAGATCGACTTAACACGAAATAAAAAAGTCTGATTATAAAAAACATGAATAAAAAAATTAGAGAAAATACTTGAAATGGAAGAAGAAAAACAATGTAAAATATGGCATGAGAAAAAAAAAATTAAAAAGATAGCTGGTACGATGAACAAACGAATGTATATTAAAAAAAAAAAAAAAAAAAAGAGGATAAAATGAATATTGCAATAAAAATTGAAGATGGTAAAACTATTGAAGATGGTTTTAAGCTACGATTCCATTTTGAAGTTGCGTAGGGATAGTTGTATCTACCATTACACTGAGTAAAAATAGTTTGAGCTTTACTGATCCGGTTATTGCGATTAGTTATATCACAAAAGAATTTTTTTGAAAGTTTAGTAATATGATTCCTGTGATATCATATACCAGTGATAATCCGAAGTAATTTATTTTGAATTATTTGTACTTGGTTTTTATTAGATTTTGCTGTTATACCCCCAAATACCTGTGAAGGACACGCAGACATTCGCTAATTTCCACATTATAAGTGACACCGAATATCCTATCCCACTGACCAAATTTGAGTGACAGGCTGTTCTCATTCAAAACTCTAATTGCATGTGATATAACTACTCACAAAAAGTTCGTCTGCTGTCAAATTTGAGTGATGGGTTGTTATTAAATGCTTGCCAAATAACATACATTCCTCTCTCATGGGAATGAAATGCCAAAACTCTTCTCGTGAGATAAAAATGCTACAGTATGGATATCCTTATGCTCATTTAAGCATGTATCGCGATGCATACCTGCGCATGCCTTCTCATAGACACATACATATTCAGACACATGTAAAAATAAAAATTTAACTTTCATAGGCTTAAATTAGAAGTGAAAAATGTTAATAATATATATATATATATACACTCAAGAGCCAAAACATTATGACCACCCCTACATTTCGCAATGAACTCGCCTGGATGACGTGGAAGGCACGTGATCAGGTGAAAGTGGTATTTAACTGGTATTAAGTGGTGGTATTAATCCATACCAAGGCGGGTTGAAGCTGTGTTGCGCGCCAAAGGTGGGCCAGCTCGTTATTGACAGGTGGCCGTAATGTTTTGGCTCTTGAGTGTATATATAGTTTTATTTATAAGCGTAAATGGTTATTTTTAATTTTACATTTAATTAAAAAATAACAAAAATCAAATCAAATCATGATATGGAAAGAAAATTTTCGAATGATATAAAATTAAAAATGCTTACGCGATGAAATTGCGCCATACTTCTTGTGTTATACTTAAAAAAAAAAATCTATAAAATATAATTTTTGTGAAAAAATTATTTCCAATCATTAAAAACCAATCATATTTTTTCTATAATTGCATCATTATATGAGTACACATTTTCTTGAATAATATATCTATCTATATCTATATCTATATCTATCTAAATATATATATATATATATATTAAAATTAAATAATCAATTTAAAATTAAAATAATAACAACCTAAAAGATTTCTTCTAGCAGTTTTTTGTAAATATCAGAAAATAATTTAATAGAGGAAAAAGGGAGTGATAGTGGAAAATAATTATTTATTTAATCAACACACACACACACATACATATATATATATATATATTCGTGTTTTATACTAGTTTGTATGTTATACATATAAATTTTGGCTATCATTTGTTTGGTTTGTAATATTTAACCAAAAATAATTTTTTAATATTAAGAAAAGTCACTTTCGTGACACTTGAAGAGTTAAAAAGTCCAATAAAATATCAAATAGATTGATTTTTGAAGATAGGCTGAATGTTTCAACTTATAAATTATCATCAGAATAGTTGCCTGGTATAAAATATTAAATGTTATGGTTACATCACAGTAAATTGAAATATTAAAAAGAAATAATGAGGTTAGAGTTGTACATCAAAGAGAGAGAAAATTTTTGGAACGTTGTTTATTTCAATATACTACATTTCCGAATATATAAGATAAAAAAATAATTGGCAATATAGCAGTAAATATATCGTAAAAGAAAGAATGTACTGTTGCAGAAATCAATGCATTTAATGCATGATGTTTTAATGTATGATGTTTAATGCATGATTACTGTGATCTCCTGCCTATAAATCTCTGATAATACGCTAAAAAACGCACAAAATTCGGGTGGGAAAATTCGGCGTAACAATAGGACGAGCAAATTTCCACGGGCCCTGACCCGAGCAGAGAGACTGTGAGTACAGGAAAGGCCTGATGTTTATTAGTTTAAATGACACCGAATTATTGGAAAAGGTTGTAGAATTTGTTGGTGTATATAAAAAGGATATATATGTCTTGTTTACCAAGGAAATTACTCCCCTTTTATACATGAAATTAAAAAGATCATATGGTGGGCTCATTTATTAATCATAATCATTTCATGTCTTCAAGCTTTACTGAAGTGTACACTGCATTTATGTTATTTGTAACAATTCCTGCTGAACGATCATTTTCGAAATTAAAATTGATAAAAACTTATTTAAGAAATTCTGTTGGACAAGACAGATTACGAAATTTGGCTATTCTATCTGTCGAACATTCTATGGCCCGAAACGTGAACTTTTATGCTGCCATTGACACTTTTGCTGATCAGAAAGCCCGAATAAATAAATTTTAATAAATAAAATTTTTATTTAAAAACCTGTAATTTTAATTCAATACCCCCTTTAAATTAAAAGCACATAGTATGAACAAAAAATAATACGTATTTTAGATGTTACTATATTAAAAAAAAATACAATGATGATACTTTGCATTGAGGAGCATCCATTCGAAAAATTTGCCACGCGTCTCAAATGGCATAGTTGTGCCACTTACAAACTGTAAGCATTTTGTCTAGGAAGTTTAATAAACATTTCTATTGTGGACGAACTGAAAAAAGCCGTAATTTTACAAAATTCGCAAAAAAAAAAAAAAAAAAAAAAAAAAATTCACTCGTATCAAGTAACAATGTGTGTTAGCGGTTGAAAAAAATGGAATGAAGTAGTATAATAAATCAAAACACTTTTCACAAATCTATATTAATTATTAGCTGTTATTCTAGTCAAGATTTCCATCTCTCTATATGAAGTTTAAAAATCGTCAGAAAAATATATCTTTTGTTTTCATCAGAGTTCTTAAAATATCTTTTTTTTTAAATTCTTAAAATACCTTTTGTTTTCATCATATTTCTTAAAATACTTCTTTTAAAATTCTTAAAATATCTTTTTTTTTCGCCATATCTTCTTTCAGAATTCATAACATTATTCTTTTATATGACTGTCGCATCAAAAGCTACTTTTAAATCTGAAAAACATTTTATTAGTTTTATGGCATGTGTATAAAAACGGAAATCGTTGGTATTGAAAAAAATTTGGCGGGGATTCTTTCTTGGATTATGCATTTTTTTTCGTGCTTATAATTACACTTATGGGTTATATGATATTGCGGATTATAGGCAAAAATTAACTTCAAAGTTGACTATGGGACAAAATATAAACTTTTAACATAGCAAACATTTTCTTATTATAAAGTCACAATAGCAAACTAAATGGTTTCTATTTGTAAAGATGCATTTTTATTTATTGTTTTTAGTTAATTGTGTTATCAATAAAAAAAAATGTCACAGAAAAATATTTCAAAATATTGCCGTACAAATATTTAAAACAGGTATTACAAGGAAAAAAAAAGCCAATTAGCAATTTTAGCCTTGAAGCGGAATCATTGAGAACTTTGTAGATCTTTTTATCTCTATTGACCTAGATTCATAATTTTTTTTAATTAATTAATCTTTTTTTCTTATATTTTTTTTCAAAATGCTAAACAATTTTTTAAAACATTTTTTTGAAACTCTATTGACAGAAATATTTTTAAAAGATATTTCTGTTTCAATTTTTTTTTTTCAAAAAAAAAAAATAAATAAATAATAACATTCAAAACTAAAGATTTATGTTTAGTGAACATGGAAGCAAAACAAACTTCATCACAACATTAAAACTCAACAACATATTTATTAATCTTAATTATAATCTCAACTAACTTAGCCAAACTCGCAGAAACTTTAGCACAAACCATAAAGTTTCGACAACGCATTTATGCTATTAATTATTACCTGAATTCACAAATTGTTTACAGTAGACAGTAGTTTACAATCAATTAAAAAGTAGTTTACACTAATTTAAACTTTTTTTAAAAACAATCTGCTACACTAGCAATCTGTGACACGCGGTAGTTTAACATTCTTTCTTCGAAATCCGAACTTAAACTAAAATTGCTGACCTTGCTGCTGGAAACCTTGCTGACTTTTGCAGTCGCCAAGCTGCAAGGTCAGCAGATTTAGTTTCATTTAAGGTGCAGTAATTTTCAGCCGTAAGATATTCGTGGAAATATCTAAACTGACTCTAAAACACATAATCTAAAATTCATTTTCTCAAATGCTGGAATCGTATAATGATTATACTTTTGAAAGTGGTAAACACTTACAATACAGATATAAGTAAGCCCGACTCGTGGCTCAGTAGCAACGCGCGCCGCTGGTAAGCATTAGGGCGGATTTATTGTGGACACTGTTTCATAAAACAAGGAGATTCGATATCATCCATGATGTTCAGCATCTAGCCTCATGTGTTGGACTACTTAGTAGGAGTTTTCTGGGTTTTCTCACATACGGTACATAAATGTGGGGTAGTTACCTCTAAAAGTCCACCTGGAAGATACTGATCCCCTTCTCCAGCATCATGGAGCCAAGTCATACTTCTGTCTACAGGTGCTCCATCACAACAGAAGCTGACCTCACTACCCTTCTATGTGACCACACGGGTCTCTTGGACTTGGTCTAGATGATGTTAGGATGTTTTTTTCTTATCCCAAGTGGGTTAAGAAAAAAAATATATGTGTCTACTTGTAAACGGATTTAATAAATGTTGTACGAGTTTTGTGCGTTCAGTATTTCTAAAAAAATATATATATATATATATATAAACGATAAATATCTATTGTTTATCTTAATTTATTGTTTAATAATATTATTGTTTATTGTTTAATAATACTTATTGTTTAATAATATCTACAAAGTATATTATTAAACTTCTACCAACCTATATGTTTAGTATTACCAACAGGATAATTATTTTTTCTTTCCAATTTTAATTTTTAAATACCAGATGTGTGTATATATACAATATATTTTCATAATATTTTAATTTTTTATTACATTGGAACTGTTATGAATATGCCTGCTGCAATTTGGATCATCTCCAAGGACGTTTTTTTTTGCAGGATTCGTACATTTTTTTTTAATTCAGCAGAAGGACCTTCGGCTCCATGGATTTATTTTGCCCACCTTTCTACGGACATGGGAGAATTTGATTCGGCTCCCCTTGTTGGGTTTCGAACTGGACTACTTTAATTTAAAAAATTCAAATGTTATTCACCCGGACTTTACGGCTAATATTTGAATGAAATATGACGTAGTCTTCTTTTGTTGTTGTCATGTCTTATCCCACTTGGTCGACAGCAACATCTAGACCAAGTCCAAGAACCCGTGTGGGACTCACGGAAAGAGGGAAGGAAAGGCAGCTTCTGCTTTGATGATGGAGCACCCGTTGATAGGGTTGAAGTCTGACATGCCTCTGCGTCACTGAAGAAAGAGGGTAGTGCCTTCCGGGAGGATTTTTAGGATGAACTAACCCACATTTGCGCATCGGATACGAAAAAAAAAAAAAAAAAACTCCCATCAGATAATCCGACTAACGAGCCAAGATGCTGAACATCCCAAATAATCCCAATAATAATCATCAGCTGCACGTCATGCCACTGATTCCCTCGGGCAATCTTCTTTTAAATGTTTATATTATAAATAGATTATAATATTAAATTATAAAATTTTTGCGGAATTTTATCATTAAGAATGATAGAAAAATACACATTATCAGCCAAATGTTTCGTTAAATTTTAAATAATTCTAGATTTATCGGTAATTATTCTACTTTTGAATTATATCTACTATAATAGAGTAATATATGAAATGCTATGATATGAATCAGTAACTTCGTTGACTTTTATTTAAAAACTTAAAAAAACAATTTCTCAGAAATATGTGTTGTTTCTTTTGCTTTTTATAGCGTATAGATTTCACACTAAATTTTTTTATATTCCACGATTGTTCTTTTCTTTACGTTACGCGAAAAAACATGCAACAAAGTAAAGGCATTTTGTTTTCTTTCTTTTTTATCAGTAATAAAGTATGATGCTGCATTTTTATTTTAAGTACTGAGTAAAGGAAATTCCTTAGATTTATTGAGATCGTAAAAAAAGATCTTTCTTTAACTTGCAATAATTTTCTACTCTCTTTCAATAAAGGAATTCTGCTCAATTTTATTACCCTTTCATTTGTTTAACAGCAATAAATGGATTCCTACAGAGAAAACTAATCTTTTACACTAGCTTTGTGTTATATTTCAGTTTTGTTTCTTGCGTTTTATTTCTGTTGCATAACTCAGATGTTGGTTATAATAAAAAAAAACTGCCATCTTGTCATTTATATTTGAAATAAAATTCTATTGAAACATACATTAATATTTAAAGCAAATTATTTGCGAGAAAAGCAAATAATAAATATTGAAGAAATAATATCGTATAAAATGTGAGTCATATATGTATATATATAGGAAAATATATGGTTATTATTCTAATTAAAGACCTTTTCATTAGTATTATTATTATGCAATTATTACGCTACTTATCTAGTTTTTACAAAAATTATAATTATCATTTCGGATTAATTAAGGATTAAGAAAAAAAATTTTTTTTTACTGAAATATAAAATAAAAATACCATTTTTATGCATTACTTTTCCAAAATAATGAAATTAAAAATTTCTATCGGTTTCGAGAAAAACTGCTGTGCTAAATCGCAAAATAGGGGCCGTGGGAGTTGGCGACTTTTTTGTAGATCTAATTGAGTGATGAGTCACCAAATGTGGTAACCAGGGTTTCTTTTAATGTTTTCTATTCAATTCAATTACAATCCCAACACGTTAGTTTGTGACCTTTGGCGAAAAGAATTTTTGAACCTAAATCCCAACGGTCCCTGTTCTACGATTTTACCAATAGCCTTTTTTCTTTAATTCAGATCTATGTTGGCTTTTGATAATATAAAACTGGTTGCATTTATATTAGAAAATAATATAATAAAATGGTGTTATTTTTTATTATTATTTATTATTTATTTTTATTTTATTATTTATTTATTTATTTAAAAAGTATTAAAAATATCTTTAAACTTTTTCAACTTTTTAAACTGCTATAAGTAGCATAATTTTATTTTTTTATATATGCAAATGATTGATTTTTTTTAATACATAATTCACAATACTTTCATGCGTTTTCCAAAAAAATGCATATTTATTTCAGTATATTATATGTTTATTAGGCATGATCTGGTATTGCCAACAGTAAAAAACATCATTAGACATTTTATTTGTTAAGTTGTATAGATAAGAAACAAAGTATTATTTTAAATTATAATTCCGAAAAATTAAAAAAAAAGAATATTAACCTATAATATATAATCTTGACATTATCAGCGGCATTTACACATTCTTTTCATATCTGCGCATCGTTTTTTTTCCTACAGTCAGTTTTTGTCCTACATATAAATATGTGCTTATGCGCACTCATATATTTAAATTCCGCATTCAAATTTATAAATTCTCTGACCAATTGATAAATCACGCAGCTGGTATGCAGAAGGAAGCGTGCTCTGCAATCATAACTTTCAGAGACTACAAAACTCAATGGATGTGATATGTTGTAGATAATTAGAAGTTTGACTATTTAAAATCAAGTGATGCTATTTGTTATGTAAGATATAGCAGAAAATATAAAAATGCAGTTTATATAACACGTGTATCTAATGCTAATATTTTATTTTTAACAGCTATTTGATCCGGCAAGATTTGATATTACTTTAAGATTTGCTTAGGTATTGTGGCGCCATCTAGTATATTAAACGGCTATAATTTATTAATTTTAAAAATAAAATTTCGCGACAGTCCTGAAAGTAACAATTAAATTATTAAAAAATCTTAGAATGAAAAATTAATGAATCAATGATAAAACAGAATGAAATTTTAATAACATTGTGAGCCATTATTTAATTTCTATAAAATATTTAGTGATGCACATAAATAAATAAAATGTCGAAAGGTAAATTTTTAAATTTCTTTCTTCGGGGCAACGGGCGTACCGGTTGCGGAATTCCAAGGTGGTTTTAAGAACCACAAAACCTCCACATCTTAATGTAGTTAAAAAAAATTTGCGCAAAATGTAAATGCTTAAATTAAAGAATATTAATAAATAAAATAAAACAAAATTTAAGAAAAACATCTCTTGCTTGAGAACAATTAAAGCACGAGATCGAAAAAGCTAAGCTATCGATACAGTTAGGAGTCTGTTGTCGATGCCCGCGAAAAAAATTAAATGTTAAAGTTAAAATTAAAGATTTTAAGTTAAAAATAAAATAAAACAAAGGAATTAAGATTAAAATTAGTAAAAGTACATGGAATTTACAAGAAATTTACAAGATAAGTAAAACGTAAGAACATACAGATAAGATCTTCAAATGATGATTGATTGGCTCGCCGACAGATGACGCCATCAGTCAAGTAGGTTAACATTGGAAAAAACCTGACCAAAGTCAGGAAAAAAGCACATCTTTTATTCCAACAATTATTTTAAAATTAAACAAGTACTGTAGGTATTTAGAATTAGTGGTGAAAGAGAGCAGTTAAAATTTACTATTGCTAAAATTGAAAATTTAAGACAGACAATTTAAAGATTAAGTTAACATTTTAATAAAAACAAATTAAATTCAAAGTAATGAATTAAGCAATTACAACATTATGGATAAAAGATTTAAAATAATCTAGCCCGAAGGCTGTTAAATTAAACTATTGAATTAAGGGTACTTCGTATTAACGGTACTTTGGCGACAGACTTGGCGGTTTTTAAGTGTCGCCAATCTTTATTATTTGGGATAAAAATATTTTGAAAGCGTTTTGATTTTAAATGAAGTGTTTCATACATATTTTATTATTTGGAACAAAAATTTTAAGTGCAGATTTGCGCCAAATCTGTAGCTGCGGTTGGCGCGTGTGCTCTTTATTGGCGCAACTGTCGCCAAGGTACCGTTAATACGTAAGTACCAAATTAAGTTTTAAGAGTAAACAAACAATTAGGAAATTAAAAGTTATAAAAAGCAATTGAACCATTACAATCAATAATTAAATAGATAAAATTAATATTTAAAAGTCAGATAGCCATGTTCTAAGTTAAGGTGCACATCGTAGCAAATAATTAAAATTTAAATGCCAAAAATTACAGCTCAGATTCGCTTGAACTGATCAGAGTGACTAGACAACAGCCACAGAGGTAGTATCAACCGTTGCAGAATAAATTCCACAACGTTTCGTCAATGCTGGGAAAGATTCCCAGTGCATAACATAGATAGCTCTGGGTCTTTTTTTGGAGCTACACCTGGATGGTATACAGGTATCTGTCTGATCGCTTCGTTTCGGATCTGAGGGCATTTGGAATGAAACGATTTAGAAATTTTGAAAATATAATCCATAATAGGATCATGATCGAGGTCTCTGTGGAGTTGCTCCCTTCTAACAAACCACGGAGCGTTGGCTATCATAGCTATCTGTTCATTTAATGAACTTGTAAAATGAATTTGTTTTTAAAGGTAGAAGGTATAAAGGTAAAAGGTTTAGAGGTATAAATTAAAGAAAAAAATTAAAATTATTTCCGTAAAAATCAGACATGTAGCTTTCAACTTAATTCGCTACAAAAATAAAACTTAGTTTTTAAAAAAAAAAAAAAAAAAATCACATGTCGATGCATAGAAAAAAAGAACTCATAATAAATTAAAATTTATCTTTTAAATAAATACTTGGGTATAGTGACAAAAAAATAATATATTACATTAGTTTATATATTTATACTATTAGAACAAATCTATGGTATTAGAATTTAGATAAAATAATAATAGATAAAATATTTCAGATATTTGTTATAATTGTTACACGAATTTTTTAGTAAATTGTTTAAATTTTAATTATTTTATATTTCTTATCATTATATATATATTTCAATTTTTAAGGTACTTTGTAACTCGCAATGTCTTGAAAAGGAGTATATTCCTTTTCTAATTCTTGGCTGATATTAACGAATAGATAATAAATAGTTTCGTGATAAAAATAAAATAGAGAATACCAAGTTTTATTTTAAATAAATTTGTTTGAAAGCATAAAAATATTTCATTTTATTGTATATGATAATGCTTTTTAATTAATAGAATATAGGAATTTTATATTTTAACACATGAAATATTCTTTTATAAACTATCTGTCTTTATAAAAGTACAAAGAATCTAGAAATAAATTTATATTCATTATAAAAGTAAATAGATATTTAATATACTATTTAAAAACTATAAATTAAAATGTAAAACAAAAAGCATTAACGCGAATTGAATTGAATCTTATTTTTACAGTATTTCTTACTTCTTTTAACCCTATCATATCTCAATGAAATTTTTTAGTTAGTTAATTTATTAAAAATTTATTATATTTCTAAAATTATTAATAGTTTATAATATATATTTTCTCTCTATATTTATGTATATTAAATATCTCTATTTTCTTTCTTGATATTTTTTATAACTTTTATCGATAGATGACAGCACTAAAACCAGAATTTGTTTCTTGACATTGAAAATTGAAATTTACACGAAGTTTATGAATAAAAATATAATAATAAAATTTATTAAAAAATTCTAAATATATAAATGCGTGAAATTGAATTTAAGAATTATTCAAAATGAAATTTGGTGTGCGAATTAGCTTTTATTGTAAAATTTAATAACTTTAAAGCATTTTATCATGTTCACAGCATATATATATATATATATATATATATATATATATATATCATTATTCCAAGTTGCAAATTAATAGAAAATCCCTCAGCTGGGAATAAGTCATCTTAGTCAGATATTAATACGTCAACAGTTTTAATCTAAAAAAAAATATTTTAAGATAAAACTTTAAAGATTAAACTTTAAGATTTAACTTAAATCTTTAAAATCTTAAAAAAAATATTTCAATCTATGTTAAATCTTTTTATCTGGCAGTAAATCTGATTAGTTAGATAAGTTGTGGTACATAGTCGGTCAACCAATCACTCGTTTAATGTCTATGTCATAATAAACTATCACAAAGTTCTTATAATTGATTAGATTTTTGCTTTAGATAACAGGCTACACTGCAGAATCATTTTGTTTCAATTTTATACCTTACCGATTCGAAATGGAGGAATATTCTGTCTGCTCCATGTTATTGGAATACGTCGCTAGATATGTCTTTCACTTAGATTCAATCATTTAGCTGGTGGAAATAGCCTGGTGTATAATAACCTGGGGGTATATATTCTTTGATAAAGCTACCCACAAGATGCTATGATTAATTTCTTTTGGGTTTTATAAGTATTTCTTTTGTTTTAATAATTTTATTCGAGTTTTACTGATTTTCTGGATAACATGTTTCATAGCATGTCTTTACATATTTCGTATAAAATTTTGTTTTGATTTGCCAAAGCAGTTTTTACTATTCAACATTTGATATTTGTACTTGTTTAAACATTTTTAGTTTCGTTGCAGCAGCTTATGGCCACGTTGGATCTTCAACAGTTTCTGCCTTTTCTATTTTTGTCTGAGATGTTTTAACTTAATGCATTTTGGGATATTTGTATTTGCTCTGGCGCTCGTTACCACAGGTTTCGGGTTTAAGTCCCAGCGGTGCCATGGATGCTTGTAGTGGTTCGGAATCCACTTTAAACTGTAGGTCCCGGTCTAGAATGATTGTAAAGCGTTGGGCATAGGGCTGACAACCCTACCTCGTAAAAAGAAGACATCGCATGTTTCGAAATCTGCCAATAGGCAGACGGTCTTGGCACACCATGGGACTGTTGCGCCAATCATGATGATGTTGGTTTTACGTGTAGCGAATACCGGTTGGGTTTTTTTGTGCAGAATGGTCTTGATTTCGTTCACCCTTTTGTGTTGATATGCTGTGTTCTTTATATAGATTTATTTATATATGCATAATTTCAACAATATTTACTTTTACGTTCTCCTTTTTAATATAATTTCTATAGCCAACGGCCGTACCATGCTGAATATACCGGTTCTCGTTAGATCACCGAAGTCAAGCATCATTGGGCGCGGTCAGTACTTGGATGGGTGACCACCTGGGAACACCGCGTGCCGTGGGCATTCACACATTTGGGACCTGAATGGCCGAGTGTCTAGCGCTCTGGCGCTCGGTGCCACAGGTTTCGGGTTCGAATCCCGACGGTACCATGGATGTTTGTAGTGGTTCGGAATCCACTTTATGCTGTAGGTCCCGGTCTCCTATGACTGTAAGAGCGTCACGGAGCCAAAGTCAGACTTCTACCTACGGGTGCTCCATTACAACAGAAGCTGTTTCCTTCCCCTTCAATCATGAGTATGTATGGGCTCGTGGGCTTGGCCAGCCAAGTGGGATAAGAAACAATAAAACAATATAATTTCTTTTCCAAAAAATATCGCAAAGTATATATAATCCATTGCAAACACTTTGTTGGACTTTATAATTCGCATAAATAATATTTCATTTATAATTCAATGAAAGTTTCTTATGCTACTTTCATATTTAGTTTTGCTATTCAGATAGAAAAACCGAAATTACGGATAATAAACTATTATTTGTTTTTTGCAATTAAATTTTAATGTGAATAATTGCTTAAAATTTTTGTGAAAAGATACGATTTGAAAAAGCATTTTTTTAACAAATCAATTCACAAATGTCAAATTTTTCAACGCCCTTTTAAAATCCTTTTATAAAATGTTGCTAAATTTATAAGTCTCACTAAAATATTCAAATATTCAGTAAACAAAATTAATACAAGCTTCAATCAACAAAAATATTACAATGTTAGATCATTCTTTTAGAAATAAAAAAAAAAAAATAATAATAATTTAAAATTTCTTTTCTATTCAAAATAATTTTGTTTTGGATTATTTAATTCAAGTTATAGAAAAATGTTTTTAACATGTCAAAATATTTATCAAACTCTAAACTATAGTTGAATTATTTATACCTAAGAAAAATTTCTTTAAAGTAAAAAGTATTTTTTATCATTAGTGAAATGTTGCTATTAAAAAAATTATTTATTTACACAAACATATAAAATTACTTTAAAAATTTTTATTCTTAAGATGTTTTGTACACGAAGGAAATTCTATGGCAAAAGATTCTTAGAACAGCTGTTCGACTCAACGAATAACAAGTAAACAAACTTTGAAGATTAACTACATTTTTGAAAAATACAGTTATTGAAATTTTATTTTGCACATTACTTTTCTTTTATCTATTACGAAGATTAGCTACATGGATTTAACAATAGATTTTCTGTTTATGTGTATTATTTTTTTTCTTTGGAATGACGGACACTTTCTGAAATAAATTGATCCCCATCAAGCCAGATTGTTTGCAGATTTACTACTCAGAAACTCTTTATTTATTCTTTCAAATTTATTTCATCGCCTTCAAAGCAATCCCCTCCGGACACAATGCACTTATGCCAACTTTTTTTCCAATCCTCAATGCATGCTAAAAAGTCATCGGCAGGGATGGAGATCAAAACGCGCGGCGATTCACGTCGAATCTCTTCAATCGACTCAAAATGCTGTCCCCTGAGTGGTCTTTTGAGTTTAGGGAATAACCAGAAGTCGCACGGTGCTAAATCAAGGGAATACGGGGGTTGTGGAACGATATGGGTTTCATTTTTGGAGAAAAAGTCACGAAGAATCAATGCAGTGTGAGCTGACGCATTATCGTGATGCAAAATCCAAGAGTTGTCTTGCCATAAATGTGTTCTCTCAACAACGACGCAAACGACGCATAACACTCAAATAATATTCCTTGTTGACAGTTTGGCCCGGCGTAAGGAATTAATAATGACCCACACCACGGTAATCGAAGAAAATAGTCAACATGATCTTGATTTTTGAGCGACTTTAGCGTGCTCTTTTCGGTTTTGCTTCAGCTTTATCACGATATTCGCTCCATTGATCGGTTGTTTCCGGGTCGTAAGCATAAATCCAAGTCTCATCTCCAGTTATGATAGTCAGAAAGCATTGTTTCACATACTTCAACGCGACGATGTTTTTCCAAAAAATTCAGCGTTTTCGGTACCAATCGAGATTTGAAGCGTTTGAGACCCAAAACATCTTTAAAAATGGAATTGACCGATCCTTTAAAAACTACTCAACGCTAATGAATATTTGACGTGAAATTTTACACAGATGTCATGAACTGTGCCAACAACCTAAAAAAGGAAAAAACTGAAATTCCATATACCTGGAAAATTTAAATTGAAAATTGGTTTTACTTTTTGGGCACAATAGTAACATTATGCGAAGAGCTTCAATATTATGGGGCTGTTATATTTCACCCACATTATGTCACCCCAATTTGGAAAGAAACCCCATGGATTGTCATCTGGGAATACACGCCTTACTCTCAAGCTCAGTGGAAGTTCCTGCCCACATATTTATTGTGCCTCTATCCAGAAGGATAGTGGCACAGAAGGATAGTGCCACTATCCAGAAGTAAGAGAAATTGAATTTGGTTTGTGGTTCTGTGATCATGCACACATCTTATGCACACAATGGATAAACGGATAGATCCTTAAACTGGATTCTGAACCACTAACAAACATCCATGCCTCCGCCAGTATTCGAATCGTACATACCAAAGTGAAGCCTGAGGTAAAAAAGACCATAGCGCTAACCACTTGGTCACCAGGCTGTTCCAAATCTATAACTTTATACTGACTCAAGACCCAGTGTTAATATCTCTGAGCTAGCGTTCTTGAAGACGCTGGTTATTCGAATCTGCTGGTTATTCGAAACATCCATGCCACCGCCAGTATTCAAATCGTACGTACCAAAGTGAAGCCGGAGGTACCAGAGCTCTAGCCACTTCGTCACAAGGCTGCTCCAAAAAGAAGGGATTTTCGTCTTGACTTTACTTGGGGCACAAATGAACACCCTCAAGTTCGAAATCCTGATTGCGCTTGTAATTTCCTATTCATATAAAGCGTCTTAACTTTCCAGGTTTGTATTTTAAATTCAAAGATAATGCGAATTTCAGAATCCTACAGTGCTTAGAAAATGTCATAAGGTACTATTATTAAGACAGTACAAATCTCATATAATATGGGTATAAAAATAGATAAAAATGCTTCACATAATTTTACATTATAATACTAATTCTTCATGTTGAGAGACATAAATACTGCTGTTTAAAATCTTACGGAATTGAATTTCTTACGAAACCAATGCAATTTAAACTGAAGTCTTCTCATAAAAGAAATATTAAGGGTTCTTACATTATTCTTAATTTTAGTCCTAACTCTTTCTTAAAAGTGTTTATAACACGTTTTTATGTGCATTTTCAAAACGAATATAATAAAACAACTTTTAAGCTATAAAATGTAATTTAATACCTCTATACAGATCATAAATTTATATATAAACATATATGCATGCATCGCAAAAATGCCAGTTAAAACACTCGTTAACTTTTACAGGGTAATGTTGGTAGTTATATGTACTCGCGAAGAATATATTCACCTCAATTCTTGCAAAAATAAATATCGAACTTTATTAACATGTTTATTAATTTTTAATTACAGTGTTAGTATTGAAAATGATTTTCATGCTCAATATAAATAGACGATGTTAAAAAAATAAAATTTCATTTGATGGAATATGATTCTAATTTTGAAACAATTGGTTGATTTTCACTACTTCTCAGCATTCTTTTCAAATGATATTGCTTTCAATTGTTAATTTTGTGTGCTGTAAAGTTTTATTCCAAAAGAGAAAATAAACTGCTTTAGTATACTTAATTTTGGAAGTTAAATTCTTTAAAATATGTAAAGTGATGACATAAATCCATTTTTGCTGATGGCTGATGATTTAACAATCCTTTATTTATGTACTATTTAATTTTAATCTGTTCTTCTGATTTCTTGTCTTATTACGTATTTAATGTGTTTTAGTACACCATATTTGATTTTAGAAGCATAATGTAATAATATTTTGTTTAATGTGCTTTTGCCAACATCAGTTCATCCAACAACAAATGTGACAGATCATATACACTACTGGCCATTAAAATTGCTACACCAGAAAGAAAGGCAGATAACAAAATGATATTTATTGGACAAATATATTATACTAGAAATAACAAGTGATTAAATTGTCAAGAAATTTGGGTGCATAAATACTGAGAAATCAGTACCCAGAACAACCACCTCTGTCAGTAATAACAGCACTTATACGCCTGAGCATTGAGATTGGATGGCATGTACATATACAGACGCCCAAGTAACTTTAACACGATGCCACAGCTCCTCAACCGTAGTGATTGGCGTATGGTGACGAGCCAGTCGCTCGGCAACCATGGACCAGACGTTTTCTATTGGTGAGAGATCTGGTGAACGTGCAGGCCAGGGCAACAGTCGAACATTTTCCGTATCCGGAAAGGTCAGTAAATACCAATAACATTCGGTCGTGCCTTATCCTGCTGAAACGTAGGGTTTCACCGGGCCCGAATAAAGAATATAGCCACGGGTCATAACACACCAGAAATGAAACGTGCACTGTTCAAAGTGCCGTCAATGCGTACAAAAGATGACCGAGACGTGTATCTAATAGCACCCTATACCATCACGCCAGGTAATGAGCCAGTATGACGATGAATAATGCTGCCAATGTGCGTTCACCACAATGCCGCCAAACACGGATGCGACCATCTTGATGCTGTAAACAGATCCTGGATTCATCTAAAAAAACGGCGTCTCTCCATTCGTGCGCCCAGGTTTCTTCATTGATCATACCATTGAAGACGCTCCTGTCTGTGATGCACCTTCAAGGGTAGCTGCAGCCATGGTTTCCGAGCTGAGAGTCCATGCTGTTGCAAACATCATCTAACTGTTCGTGTAGACACTTGTTGTCTTTCAAACGACACCAAATCTTGACGCAGGGCTCGTGATGTGGCTGCACGATCCATTAAGGCCATGCGGGTAACATGACTGTTTTCTCGGCTGCCGTTAAGATCCTGAACGGCTTTCCATATTACCGTCCTGAACCCATCAATTCCATATTCTGCTAACAGTCATTGGATATCGACCAACGCGAACAGCAATACTGCGATACGATACACCTCAATCCCGGTAAGCTACAATTCGACCTTTACGTACTTGTACGCATTTCTGCTTTTTGCACGAGGCATCACAACAACTTTTCGCCAGACGACAACATTCAAATATAATTTGTGTATGAGAAACTGGCTGAACTATTTCCTCATTTAAACACATCATAGATGTTGCTACTGGCGCCTGCTTTGTCTGTATGCGCTGAAAAGCTAGTCATTTGCATATCACAGCACCTTCTTCCTGTTGTTTAAATTTCACGTCGGTAGCATGTCGTCTTGGCCAGTAGTGTAGATTCTCTAGCTAGCTCTAGTTCTTTCTTTTAAATGTGAATGTAGAAGGGCATTAAATGTCTTAATAGCATGCTACGAGATCAATTTGAGGGTAACCAGCAAATTCAACTGAGAAACCATCATTTTGTCAAGTATGAGAACCGATTATTTCACATAAAATACAATATTCAACAGAACTTCGCTTTCATAACTGTCCAACATATGTTATCTTATAAATCAGGAGGTAAATAGAAGAAAATACAAATATATTAATATTCCATTATAGTTAATTGCTTCTGAGGAAAAACTTTAAAAGCAATTCAACCCAAACTTCAGAAGATAGCTTTTTGCTTTTTGCGACTTTCCTTATATGATCTCTGTTTCCTTATTAGCCTTGGAATCCCCTTTATCCCTATTCGATCGAACAACATCTTACGTCTCTTGACAGCAAATATTTCTTTCTAGGATGCTGCTAACTTTTATCTTTTAGTAGCACTAGCACTCAGTTCAAGAAAAAACACTCTAAAAACAAAGCCATTCTAAAAAAAGAAAGAAAGCAAATAAGTTCTACTTTTCTTCCTTCATTTCTAGCTGATTTTTCCACTCGATTTTTATGTTCTTCCAACACACGCTCGCACACAAAAACAGATCTTCTTCTTTTTATTATTATTATTATTATTATTTCGCCTCTTGTATATATTGAGACATTTCGGAATGATTTATGGCGTCGCAAGGGAGATGTGTTTTGCGCCAACTACCTAGAATTCGAAGCCAAAAAAGGAAAATAAGATAAAAAATAATATTTGAGAGCGCTACAGAAGGAAGGGGAAAAAAAAAAGAACAAAAAAGTAATAAAAACATGTCAATGTAAAGAGAAGCAAATCCATTTTCGAGAAGTGGAAACCATCTGCACTCAATTTACAATAGGGCTATCGCATTGCAGTTTAAACAGCGAATCTTGTAGAATCTTTTCCGTTCCACGATTTGTTTTGTTTTTATGGCATGTGTTATTGCGTTTTTATTTTTTTTTCCATCAAAAGTGGCTTCCTCATTCATTTTGGTGTAAATAAAAACATACGGCATATACAAAGAAAGTTGTAATTCATCTTTTCAGTTCACCAGTGTCATAATTTGGTTCTGAGGAATGACGAATTGATTGTCGTTGCAATTCATCTCTTCAGTTCATCATTGTCATGGATGGTTGCAGCTGTTCGGAATCCACTTTAAGCTGTATGTCCCGGTGTCATAAGACCGTAGAGCGTTACACAGCCTAATCAGACGTTTTCTCACCCATATCATTTCCAAACTGTAAAGGGGCAACTCAGCTCTAAGCACAGTGATCTGGTGTCGTGTAGTAGTAGTAGTCATATTGGCCAACGGTTTAAAGTGGATTCCGAGCCACTACAAACACCCAAGGCAAAGCCGGGACGCGAATCCGCAGCCTGTGGCAACGGGCGCCAGAGCGCTAGTCACTTGGCCATCTGGCCGTTCCATATATCTCAGCCAGGATATTTATTAATTTGACTTGAACCATAACTTCTTTGACAAATATTCGGATTATGTGTTCATGACAATTTCCAATCATTCTATCAAATATGAGATACGACTATTTCACATAAAATACAATATTTAGGAAAAATTCTCTTACATGACTGACCAACATATGTCATTTTATAAATCAGGAGGTAAATATGAAGAAATTATAAATATATTAATATCCCATTATAGTTAATTGCACCTGAAGAAAAACTTTAGAAGCAATTCAGCCCAACTTCCAGAAGATAGCTTTTTGCGTTCTGTAGTTGAAATGGTCGATGGCTTTCCTTATATGATCTCTGTTTTCTTATTAGCCTTGGAATCCCCCTTATCCTTATTCGATCGAACAACATCTTAGGTCTCTTGACAGCGAGTATTTCTTTCTGGGATGCTGCTAACATTTATCTTTTAGTTGCACTAGCACTCAGTTCAGAAGAAGCACTCCAAAAACAAAGACGTTCTAAAAAAAGAAAGAAAGCAAATAAGTTCTACTTTTCTTCCTTCATTTCTAGCTGATTTTTCGACTGGATTTTTATGTTCTTTCAACACACGCTCGCACACAAAAACAGATCTTCTTCTTCTTCTTCTTCTTCTTATTATTATTTCGCTTCTTGTATCTATTGAGACATTTCGGAATGATTTATGGCGTCGCAAGAGAGATGTGCTTTGCGCCAACTACCTAGCGAAGCCAAAAAAGGAAAAGAAAAGAAAAGATAAAAAATTATATTTGAGAGCGCTACAGAACGAAGGGTATCAAAAAAGAACAAAAAGTAATAAAAGAATGTCAATGTGGAAAGAGGCAAATCCATTTTCGAGAAGTGGAAACCATCTGCACTCAATTTACAATAGGGCTATCGCATTGCAGTTTAAACAGCGAATCTTGTAGAATCTTTTCCGTTCTACGATTTGCTTTTTTTATGGCCTGTGTTCTTGAATTTTTATTTATTTATTTTTTCATCAAGAGTTGCATCCTCAATCATTTTGGTGTAAATAAAAACATACGGCAAATACAAAGAAAATTGTAATTAAGCTTTTTTCAGTTCATCAATGTCATAATTTGGTTCTGAGTAATGAAGAATTGATTGCCGTCGTGATTCTTCTTTTCAGTTCATCAGTCATTGTAATTCCTCTTTTCAGTTCATCAGTGTCATAATTTGGTTCTCAATAATGAGAAATTGATTGTCGCTGTAATTTATTTTTTCAGTTCATCAATGTCATAATTTGGTTCTGAGTAATGAAGAATTGATTGCCGTCGTGATTCTTCTTTTCAATTCATCAGTCATTGTAATTCCTCTTTTCAGTTCATGAGTGTCATAATTTGGTTCTGAGTAATGTAGAATTGATAGTCGTTGCAATTCATCCTTTCAGTTCATCAGTGTCTTAATTTGGTTCTCAATAATGAGGAATTGATTGTCGCTGTAATTCATCTATTCAGTTCACCAGTGTCACTTTTTGGTTCTCAGTAATGAAGGATTTATTGTCGTTGCAATTCATTTTTTCAGTTCATCAGTGTCAGAATTTGGTTTTGAGTAATGAAGAATTAATTGTCGTTGTAATTCAGCTTTTCGATTCATCAGTGTCAGAATTTGGCTCTGAGTAATGAAGAATTGATTGTCGTTGTAATTCATCTGTTCAGTTCATCAGTGTCATACTTTGGTACTGAGTAATGATGTAAATAGTAAGTGGAAACCATCTGCACTTAATTTACAATAGGGCTATCGCATTGCAGTTTAAACAGCAAATCTGAAGAATCTTTTCGGTTCTACGATTTGCTTTATTTTTATCGCCTGTGTTCTTGTTTTTTTATTTTTCATCAAGAGTTGCTTTATCACTCATTTTGGTATAAATAAAAGCATACAGTAAATATAAAGAAAGTATTAACTTGCTAAAAGTAATCGCTCTATATTTAACAATAAACCATTATTCCGCCAACAATAAGCTTAAAAATCCTTTTTGTTTTGCAGTTCAAGTTTTAAAGAAATGTATTAAATATATCCCTTGAAAAATGGTTTATTATTTTTCGTCTAAGTATGTAGTTTTTTTTGAATAAGTTTTTAAAGCATATTTTTTGTATTGCAAAATTATGCTTATACTTCCTTTGGTATTTAAATTCTTGCGTTGGTTAATTAATGATCAAAATAAAATTTTTGTTATATTTTAATAAAAGAAAATAATATATAAATCTTTTTGAATATATAAAAATAACACTTCAACTAATTCTCATACAGGTGAAATAAAATGAATTTAGCTCTAGGAAGCCATAACTCAGAATGCCAAGTATTGGACCAAAGTGTGATGATGTATAGAGTATTGGCCGTCTATGTTAAGGGTGTTCAGTCCAAAACCTGACAACCAAATCTCTATATTTATATCGGGTATGGGTACGATAAATTTGCCGGTCTCACATTATATGCAGTTGCCGATAAAGACATCACGTATTCTAATTTTTTTTAACCAATAATCTGCGGATTATAGGACAATATTCTGGGAAAATAAACTTTTTCAATTATGTTCCTGCTTTCTTTGAATATTTATGAATAGAGTTAAATTTAAAGGCTAAAATAAGCATGCTGGTAAGCAATAACAACTAAGCTTTGCATAGTTCAATCGAATAAAGGCACGGAGAATGCCAATGTTAATAAGTAAAACAAAAAGTTATAGAAAGTCTCTGAATGTAGAACAGAGATAGCTGCTTCCTAAAGAGTTTTGGTCCGTTGAGTTTAATTGCTTCAGAATTCAGCTTCTTCTATCAATTGAACGCAGAAGAGGTTAATTAGTTCGTTAGAAAGGGCTGCACGTGTGCTCCATCCTAATCTGTTAAGTAAGGCAAACGAAGTCGCTCTACATGATAATTATTTATTCAGAAGGGGGAAAAATGCTTACGGCTGAAGAGAAAAGGTTTGCTACTGTTAGCTAGTCGAGTGAATAGCAATTGTAGAATACGACGTTCAAAAACAATGGAACTTCTATTATGACACATGCAATGAATGTCTTCCATCGCCCTTTTTAAAAGAAAATTACAAATATTCATTTTATTTCTTCTCATGATCAATTGCAATGTCTTTTTGTAGACAGAAACTTCTACAATTGACAGATTACGGAAGAAGCAGGAATATCGGATTGGATAAAAGTGGTTTATCTCAACCTTCGCATTCTTTGAAATAAGAGGACTTACATAATATAGTATCTTTATGTTCAGGCAGACAGAAACTCACGCCGACAAGGTTTTGACTAATGATGCAACTATACCATCTGAGGCCGATGGCAAACTTTTCGAATTGAAATTAAATGCAACTTCAATGCAAATTAAATGAAATCTCAATGCAAGTTATCATCATTGTATTTCCTTTTTCATAAAGTACTACCTAAAATACGTATTATTTTTGGTTGATACTATGAACTTTTAATTTAAAGGGGGTATTTAAATTAAAATTACCAGTTTTTTTTAATATAAATATTTATTAAAATTTTTTTTTTCGGGCTTTTTAATCAGCAAAAGTGCCAATGACAGTATCAAAGTTCAAGTTTCGGGCCATGGAATGTTCGATGGATAGAATAGCAAAATTGCGTAATCTATCTTGTCCCACAAAATTTTTGAAAAAGGTTTTTATTAATCTTAATTTCGGGAATGATCTTTCAGCACTAGCCATAGTCATAAGCATTGTTACAAATAACATAAATGCAGTGCACACTTCAGGAAAGCTTAAAGACACAAAATGATTCTATATGATCAATAAATTAACCAATTGTCTTATGAAAGAAGACATTTTAATTTCATGTACAAAAGGGGAAGGAAAACTAATAATTTCCTTGGTAAACGAGGCAGATAAATCCCTTTTATATATATTAGCATATTCTTCGACCTTTCCCAATAATTCGGTATCACTTAAATTAATAAATGTCAGGTCTTTACTGTACTTATAGTATAGCTTCTCTGTTCGGACTGGGGCTCGGGGCACTTTGCCCGTTTTGAAACCCTATGGTTACACAACTGGTTCTGGTTCTTTTGGAATGACAAGCTAATCGCCAATAGTGACAAATGGCTCTGAGAGAGATATTTTCAACTGCATCTTAGTTAGCAGCGGATTGGCCATCCTTTGTCACAATATGAACTGTGATTCATGATTTAAAAATATATAGTTATTGATTTTTACACCTTAAATAGTTAAACAAGTCATACAAATTAATCTAGTCCTGCATCTTCAATCTTTCAGTTAATTCTCCATCCATTCTCTCGTTTTCATGTCTCCAACACTTCAGTTTTTATGTCTTTTCAGAACCACTCATTATTCGCCGGATTTTCATCATAAAATCCACCCCTGGGTCTGTAGGGATTTTCATTCGGGGAAGTGAATGCCGACACTTAATTAGGACAAAGAGGTGGCAAGTCCTTTTTGCACATTTTACCCAAAACGCGTGCTTATCAACATATCCGTCGCCAAAGGAATCAGATTCTGTTCGGAAGAGATACCGCACTTGACCACTTTGAAGTTTCTGATGCCCCCGCCAATTAAAACATCTCACCAGAGACATCACTTTCAGAAGCAGTTGCGACAAAAGACCTGCTTCCATCGGAAACTGGTCATCTCTTTGAACAGATCGGATTCCGTAAGGGCTAGTGACCATCCAAGAGACACATTTAAAGTCTACCACCAAAACACATGAATTATATATTACATACAAAAATTTTACCTTACCAAAAATACTTATAAATACATGTTGACACGATACCAACCTTTTGCCACTCTAATTTTACACAAATATGAATAAACAGCTCTAGGCGAGGTTATATGAGATTTCTTACCATCTTTTTCAAGCCCAACGGAAGAAATACGTATTTATCATATAATATGTTACATTATAAACTGCTTTCATTTTGTGTACCTTGTGTTTCCTTTTGTTTTTGTAGTTATTCAGAATGATAAAAATTGCTAAATAAAAGATCCTATTGAATTATTTCAAAAATTTATATTTAACTAAAATTTGAAAACTTTTAGAGAAAAATGCAAAACTTTGGGATACGAATAGGATAGGATTCGCCATAGGATTCGAATTTGAACACCTGCGTTCTTCGTATTCCACAGATGATGAAGGGTAAGGGAATTGCCTTACGTTAGTATTTTATGGGCATTTGTGGATTGTGTGTTAGAAAACCCGGAAAAATTCCTATCAGATAGCCAGTCTGTCGATGCGAGACGTTTAGACATATTTTACAATTGATACAGAATCTCATTTCCGAAAGCAGTAACTAGAACAAATTCCGCTTGCGAATTTGAACTTAGGTTCCAAACATGCTTGATGTCCAAGGAGTCAAGCTGATGCTGATTGGTTTTGGTTTGATTTGTCACTACTACTACACCACACCACACCACATCACATCACTGTGCCTAGTGATGAGATGCCCCTTTACAGTTTGGGAATGATGTGGGTGAAAAGAAGTCTGATTGGGTTCTGTGACGCTCTACGGTCATAACCGAGACCGGGACGTATGGTTTAAAGTGGATCCCGAAACATCCAGGGCATCGCCGGGATTCGAACCCGATACCTGTGGTACTGAGCACCAGAGCGTTAGTCGGCCATCAGGCCCCTGTTTTGGTTTGTCCCTGAATGGTCATTTTCTGCACATTTTAGACTAACTAGACGGGGACCTGCAGTTTAATATGGATTCCGAACCACTCAAAAAACATCCATGACACAATCAGGATTCGAACCTAAAGCCTGTGGTACAAAAGGCCAGAGCGATAGCTAATTGGACATCAGGCAGCTGACGCTGACGGGCAACGAGTAAAGCTAACGTGAAGACTTAAATGTTAAAATGCATCTAAATATGAACGAAACAGCGCGTTAAAATGAAATGAGTATCCCGGTTAAGGAATGCAGATATTAAGCATTTTAAACTCAGACGTCAGAGTATTCAAAACAACAATGTGAAATGTACGAAAATAACCCTAAACTTTATTTAATTAGCTCTTGAGTTATTATTATTTCCGAAAGAGGAAATAAATATGTAGGGCTTCAAGTGATCCATCACTTTGAAAAGCGGGAAGGAGAAGCATTGGAGTGGGGGCACAACTCTGGAGTGGAAAGAAAACAGTGCGTTGCTCAAAGTTTCTTTGATTCCATTTGAGGTGAGTTTTTATTTTTCTTCTCTCTTTCTTCTCTACTTTTTTGACAGAAGCTTTTAAAGATCGTGATAAAAGTCTTACACAATCAAATCACAGTTCGATGCAATCTTTTTATTTTAAAGATGTGCAGTTTGCCACAAAATGGAAGCCAACTATATCAATATTTAATAAAAAAGCAGTACAGAAAAATCACGTATCTTGTGCCAAAACATATTGATATATTAAATTAATATTTTCATTTTTGTGTTATTAATTTTACTAAAATTGCGTAGTGAAATTCTATTTTAATAGTAAATATTGTTTTTATTTATCGTTTATAATGTTTTTATTTGTTAATTATGCCCAACATGTGGCTCAGTGGCTTTAGGGTTTAAGGTTCAATCCATTTGCCGCATTGTTGTTATATTGTTTCAAAAAAAGAGAAGACTCGATGGCGTTTGGGATGTTCAGCATATTGCCACGTTAGTAGAAATACATGGGGGGGAGTTTTCTGGGTTTTCTCTCATATTATACGCAAATGAGGAGTACTTCCCCTCTAAAAATCATCCCGGAAGGAACTTCCCTTCTTCTTCAGCGATATGGAGCCAAATCAGACTTCCCCACTTCTCTCCATCCATGAGTACCGATTCATGAAGTGTCCGTCCCGCACTGCAGGGCACTGAGGATTAGACACATGAATGAAAAACATAAGCTAATTAGGAACATGAATTAGGAAAAGCATAAGCTCAGTGGCATGGCAACCAAACTGACCCAGTGGCTCGCTGGCGTGGCTCGCTGGCGTGGCTCGCTGGCAACGCGCGCAGCTGGTGAGCATTATTTCGGAATTTCAAACCACTGGCAGCTTTGTTGTATATTATTTAAAAAAAGATGAGGAGACTCAATCGAGTTTGTAATGTTCAGTATCATGTCTCGTCAGTCGAACTACATGGTGGGAGGTTTTCGCTCGTTAATTAGATCCTAAATTGCGTTATCTTCGCGCATGAACATGTAATTGGCATAAATCCAACAGCTTTTATCGTGACCAGGGCTTGTCAACACTTGAAAAGAAATAATCAGTATGTTTAGACCAAAATTGCGCAAGCATAATAGAAATATAAAGATTTATTTCAAAAGCCATTGGGATCGTTTGATTATAAAGAGTATTATTACAATGATGATGCTTCGTAACATTACTTCTTAAAATTAAACATCGTGGTTTGATATTGAACCAGAGACTTACACAATTCTATCATGCATTCCATAATATTTGCAATCACTTAGGAATTTACGCATTATTTCCTTAGCAGCAACCATTCTTCAAACAAATGATGTGCGAATAAAGAACACATAAATTTCCAAAAAGGCAGCACAGGAAAGAAAAAAAAATCTCCTTTTGTAATCTTCATGATGAATTAAGACGGTGCAATTTTCATTTGGAATTCGTGTGTGTGGGCCCGACGCCCCTGACAGAACTCATGCATATAAATGGGCGAGGACTAATTACTTCACCTGAGGGCGTCAACCGCCCTGTCCCAAGACCCTCGCAAATTACCCCATCCTCCGCGCGAGAAAGGGGGCCCGCCTCTATTTGTTTTCGGAGGCCCCCTTTTTACTTTTTCTTTTAAAAACTTGGTTGCATTCCCGGAATCGATTTGGAAATGGTTCAGAATGCAGAAAAAGACATGCACTTTGTAGGAATTTAGGTCTTTTCTGGTGAAGACATTGATCTTCTGGTACTGTATAGTATGCATATCTCTTGATGTATGATTAATGAGATTGTAAAAGTAAATTTATATTTTAAATTGGGTGCTTTTCCTTTTGAAACTCATAATTAATTTGTTTTTATCATTATGAAGTTTTATTTGTGTGCGCCAATAAAACATTAAGCCAATAGTCGATATATCCATGACTAACTAACTCCCCGTCACTAACAGCCATGTTGAACCATGTCTATCTGCCTACCAAAAGAAAAGATTCCAAAATAGGATATGCTTACACTTTAAGGAATAGGGTTATCAGCTTTACTTCCAACGCTCTACAATCATATTAAACTGGGACCTACTGTTTAAAGTGGATACCGAACTACTAAAAACACCCATGATACCGCCGGGTCTCGAACCCGAAACTTGTGCCACAGAGTGCCAGAGAACTTTCCGCCACATTTGATATTAATACAATCTTTTAAAGAATTCTTATAAAAGATTTCGTGAAGATAAAAGAAGCGGATTTTATTAAATTATTTTAAAATTTTCTTCTGCTTAGATGTAGCGTGTTTATATAAAAAAATAGCCTGAAAGTTTTATAAAAATGATAAGTCTTATTTTTTAAACATTAATTTACTTAGAATAATTATATCAAGAGCAATATATCACAGTGCCTTTTTTACATTGTATTGCAAAAGACAAAAAAAAAAATGATTTTGCCCTATCTTTGGCTCAGTGGCAACGTGCGTCACTGGTGAGCATTAAGTCTGAGGTTCAATTCACTTGCAGTATTGTTGTAGAAACTGTTTCAAAAAAAAAAGAAAAAAAGAGGAGTCTCGATGGCATTTATGATGTTTATCCTCTTGCTTCGTGAGTCGGACTACATGGTTGAAGTTTTTCGGGTTTTCGCCCATATGATACGCAAATGAGGGATAATTGCCCCTAAAATTCCTTCCGGAGGGCACTGCCCTCCTTCTTCA
Source organism: Caerostris darwini (assembly GCA_021605075.1). Taxonomy (NCBI): domain Eukaryota; kingdom Metazoa; phylum Arthropoda; class Arachnida; order Araneae; family Araneidae; genus Caerostris; species Caerostris darwini. The sequence continues at coordinate 45,046 of BPLQ01007842.1, forward strand.
GCGCCATAGAGCCAAGTCAGACTTCTACCTACGGGTGTTCGATCACAACAGAAGATGACCCCTCTTTCACTCCTTCAATGAAACCATACGGGTTCTTGGACTTGCTCTAGATGCTGCTGTCTGCCAAGTGGAATAAGAAAAAAAAATTTCTATAGATATTAAAAAAACCCACTTGTATTGCTTAAAGAAGCTTAGCGATGTATAATTAATTCTGAATTTTAAATTAATTTTAATTGAATAATTTAGTTTAATTTAATTTAGTGTACTGAATAATTATAATACCATATATTACCAAAGCTGCGTTATTTAATCAATTCACCAGAAATCACTTTCTTAGATTAAATCAAACCAATACAACACCTGAAAGCATTAAACACAAAATAAAAATCATTTTAACTCTCTCAAAATCCAATGACCTCGAAGATCAAGATCGGGGAGTTATTTCACTTCATAAAAGCAACGTGAAACACTATTAATGAATAATTCAAATAGCTCTGACACTTTAATATTCAAGTAACTGATACAAATAATTATTTGGATAGTAAGCGTTGATGCACAAGCAAATATAAGAGTATTTTTAGCTAAGCTGCATGCATCTGTAATTTAGTTATTGAAGAATAATGCCGCCCATTCAATGAATACATGAATAAACATTATTTGGATGTAAATATAAATACTTCTGCTATGTTAATTTTCCAATTAAGTTTCACCATATTCTGAAATAGCTTGGAATTGCTAGAAAGGAAATATAATTGTGTTAAGTTTAAAAAATATGTTTACATTTGTATACTTCAATTCAAAGCATTACCGATGGAACACGATGTAATAAATAGAAAATCAAATTGTGAATCAGTTTTGAAGGTCTGTTATTAAAACAATTAAAATGCTCATAAAATTGAGTGATTCATTATTTTTTTACTGTAACGTATTATTATATGATATTATATGATTATAAGTATTCAATTTATGATTGTGGTATTTTAGACAAAATGTTGTACAATTTTATTCATAGTAAATTTACAAATAAATAGCTAAAAATCTATGTTTGAATCCACATGATAAAATATTTGAAGCATTTGGCCCTTTTTGGAATTTTTGTTATATCAGTATTTATTTGAAGAGATATTTTTGGGGTATATTTCTGTGCTTAGACATCTTTGTAAATACTTGTATATGTATGTACTTGATGTGATTAGTTTTTTCCCAAATGTTTGTCTTAAACTTATATTTTCTAAGCTTTGTGGATTGTTTTGTGAAACACGGGGGAATGTTTTTGTTTCAAATAAAAAAAAAAAATGATACCATTCAAAATTTATCTCTTTAGTTACATTATGGAAGAGTCTTATACCAATGATTGAAATGTAGCTCCAAACCATCAATTAAATTGGATGTTTGAGTGTGGGACTATTAGCCTAATTATGGTCTTTGAAATTCGAAACATATTTATTAAAATTTTATTGCTACCATTGAATATTACTTTGTGTGATATTGTTACATTCTAATACTTAACTTCTTTAGTCCTTATACCTGTAGATGACGAAAATTCTCACAATGAATTAAAAAAAAAAAAAATTTTCCCTTGTTTTTCATGGATTTTCATCTTATTGTGGAAAGCGAGATGTTATTTATTGTTATGTACCTAGCTGATATTTTTGATATAGTTGATAGCCGATGCTGTTATTCTTTTCCTAGCTGAGTTACCTGGGGTTCCCGAGCTCATCTGAAATCAAATGATACAATAAGGATAAAAGGATGATATAAGGATATAAGGATGAAATTAAAAATTAGCTTATGGGAACGCTAATTTATGGAGATCTAAATCAAGCAATTTGCGGGCAAACAGCTTAGATTAGCACACAGCTCACAGCGGTATCCCTCCCCTTTACATGGGTGCAAGCAGTACAGCAAAATACATTTCAAAATGAACTTTTTGGAAACGGTTAATATATTTAATAAATCTTTGGCATAATCGCAGTCTCTGGGATTTAGCGTCAAAAATTCTTTTCGCCAAAGTGCGCCAAAAAAAGGTTGCGATTGTAAATGAAGTGAATTACAAATAATACAAGAAATATTAGTTACTACATTTAGCAACTTATCGCCCAGTTGGCACCACAAAAAAGTCGCCAATTCCCAACGGCCCCTATTTTGCAATTCGGCCAAATTTTTTTACAATCAAAGAATGTGTATTGAAGATTTAGTATAACTAATATAAGACATGGCATGTTGAAATCTTTTTATTGATCGGGAAAGAAAATTCAAAATACCATTAGATTCAGGACATTAGGATTTATAAAAATATCTCATAAAAATTCATCCAAACCTTCTAATTTAAATGAAGGAATTAGAGGTCGAGGTGAAATTAGGGGCAAAAGAGGGTTTTTTATTTTTTATTTTTATTATTTTTTATTTTTAAAGTATAGTAGTCTAAGATGTTACGTAGTCTATAAACTTATCAAATTGGAAAGCTGAGGTTGAAAACTGCGAATTTATATAACAGATAAACAAACGTAATTTAAATTTTATATATATGATTTTATGCTATTTTAATATTTGTTTGTGAAATGTTATTTTATTTCTCTGTTCCCATTTTCTGAAAAACAATACCAGAGTTGTGAGATAATATTTGTTCAGGTATATGCGTTTTAAAACACGATCTTGACAGTTTGTTTTCTTTCTTGACATTTAGTTCTTGGTCTGTTAATTGATTCACCTGATTCTTTAAATATCTTCAGTATTTTTGAAAGAAAGATTGCTTTTGCGTTAATCTTTCTGCTAGTTATCGCATATAATACACTAATCTAATTAGAAGCTCTACCCTTAATTTAATAATAATGTAATTAATTAATTAATAGTTATCTAATTAGAAGTTCTATCTCTAATTTAATAATAATCTAAATAATTAATTTAAAAAAATTATAATGAGGTTAAAAATTAAATTACAAAATAAAATTAAAGTGAAGTTAAAAAATAAAATTAAAATTAAAAAATTAAATTAAAAAAAAACCTTAAATTTAAAAATTAGTTAATTTATGAAAATTAATTAATATCAATCTAATTCGAAGCTCTATCCTTAATTTACAAATTTAAATAGCTGATAAAAAATAATTTAAAATTATATTGGAGAGTTTTTGCATACCATACTTAATACCGTATTTTTTTTTCCCTAGCCCGCATGCTCAGAGGTAACATTATTACAGATACGCATGAGCAATTTCCTATGAGCATGCGCGCTAGGAAGAAAAAAATACGGTATTGTTAAAGTACGGTATGCAAAAACTCTTTATTATTTCAAAAGAACAACATTAATCCCTAACATCTAAAATAGCATCCTATTTTGCGCAAAATAACAAATGCGCAAATCATGCAAAATTTTGGCAGTCCATTTTGTTGTGCTGGTTTTTCCGTATTATTCTAATGAAAGCCAAGAAAGTATTTTCTTCTTTTCTTTACTTAAAGAACTGAATACTTAACTGAACTGTTTTTAAAATAACTGCGAATCCACAGATCGGGCAAAAGCTTTTATTTTAAAGAAAAATTAAAAATACAAACCAATATTTGTTTGAATCATTTTTAGTGCGATGATTTTCTGAACATAATTCATTTCCACTGTTTATCTTCCAAATGAAAATTTATTTATATAAGCGAATTTAATGTGTGATAAGTTGGCAAAAAGTAAAACAAGAACAAATAACATTTGGAAATCAGAGAGATTAAAATTATATTATTTCAAGTGTTCTTTTGTTTGTGTTAATCATTTATTCAGCTGAAAAGGTAGATTTATATCTGTGAATTAAAAAGCAAAAAACTAAATGTTTAATTTATTATGTATTATGATAGAATAGATGAAACATTTAGAAAAACAATTGCAAATTTCAAAATATTTATTTTAAATAATCTGCTTGATTTTAATAACTTTTATTTTATGTTTCATTTATGCTCAAAAGCATTAATATATAATCTTCTTTGCTTATAGTTTAATAAATTTATTCCTTACTACTTTTATAGCTTATTTTGTTGATTTATAACTCATTAGTTTTGCATCTACTATGTACTCGTATATATATATATATATATACATATATAAAATTTTTTTTTGATTAATAATACTTTTATACTTTTTCTTGTTGCAAACAAAGTTTTTCTTGACTCATGACCCAGTAATAACTTACAAAATTAGCGTGTAGGAGAACTCAGATTCGAATTCGTTGGTGGAGTTTCTCTAATTTCTCAAACGAGGTGACTCGATGGCGATTGTTGCAAAGTGTATAAAGCTTCTCATTTCGATTGTCAAGGAGTGTGCAGGGCGTATTACTTGCTTCCTCATATACTAGATACAAATGTGGAGAAGTTACCTCTAAAAGTCCTCATGGAAGACATTGTCCTCCTTCATTGTCAGTTGCTAGTGCTTTGGTCTTTGGTACCACAGGCTCCAGGTACGAATCCTAGCTGTGGCATGGATGTTTGTTAGTGGTTCGAAATCCACTTTAAACTGTAGGTCCCGGTCTGTTTTGCAAGATGCACAAGATAACAGTAGAGCGACAAACCAAACCAAACCAAACCAAATCATTGGCTGTTGGTTCGTAGGATGCATAAGTTCAAAAATAATCATAATAAATAAATAAAAATAAAAAAAATTATCGAAAGATAAATCATTACATTTATTACATATTTTAAATTGCAGTAATAAAATTCTTAATTGGTTTTTCACTTTTTTTTATTTCAATTTTTTTCTTATTACTGTATTACCCAAACTTGTCAATAGATGGCACTGTACAGTAAACATACAGTATTGATCAAGAACCATAAATCACACAGCTTCTATAAGTAATCTGGCCGAGACCTTACTGATACTTCGGGGGAGAAAAAATGACGCCTCAAGCTGACACAATACACAGCTCCAACTAATGGTTGAGCTCTGTATACTGTGCATCAAAATTAGCCGCCAACGACCTAGCAACAGAAGGAAAGTTATATATTTTTTTCTGTTAAGAGTTAGTGCGAGCTCTTATTTATTAATTTATATTGTAGTTGTTACCTATACCAAATGTATTATTTCAATGTTATTTTGTGTTCGATATATGTGCAATATAAAATTATATATTCAGATAAGAGATTAAGTGTGAAATGTAGGCCATATCTATTACTCACTTTCAATCAATCCAGAAAACGTCGCTAAAGTGCATATTATTTGTCGCTAACTTTACAGACAGGGTCTTTATAACTCATACTCGAAAAATGGTAATTTAAAAGGCAAAAATTCCGAAGTATTCTTAAATTTATTTAAGTCACTATTTTTGCATTAAATTATTACTTAATAGTAGCTATATAGCAGATTTAGTGATATCCAGAATGTTGGTGCTATATCCACATTTTTCTACCAATCCACTTTTTCCGTACATTAGTTATTTTCGCTGAATAAATTATATTTTATATTTGTTTGCGAAATTAATTCTTTAATTTTATTAATAGCTAACACCAGCCACTAGACTATTAAATTTTAATTGATGCTTTATAGCACATGAAGTATTACGCAGGTTGTTTATATTACGTTTGTTGCCATACACCCACACTTTTTACCACAGTTTAGAATGAAAATCCTAAAGTGGCGTCCACGCGGGAGACGAGTCTGTCTCGCGAACCGGGTTCTCACAACCCACACGGTAGACATCTGCCTTTCGAACCAACTATAAACCGTTTATTCACAACCCTCCATGCATGCCATGTGTCTTGGCCACGATCCGATCAAATATAAATAGTAGGAGAAATAAAAGTAGTAGGAAGAAACATAACAAGTAAAACATAAGTAGTAGGAAGAAACATAACAAGTAAAACATAAGTGGTAGGAAGAAACATAACAAGTAAAACATAAGTAGTAGGAAGAAACATAACAAGTAAAACATAAGTAGTAGGAAGAAACATAACAAGTAAAACATAAGTGGTAGGAAGAAACATAAGAAGTAAAACATAAGTGGTAGGAAGAAACATAACAAGTAAAACATAAGTGGTAGGAAGAAACATAACAAGTAAAACATAAGTGGTAGGAAGAAACATAACAAGTAAAACATAAGTTGTAGGAAGAAACATAACAAGTAAAACATAAGTGGTAGGAAGAAACATAACAAGTAAAACATAAGTTGTAGGAAGAAACATAACAAGTAAAACATAAGTTGTAGGAAGAAACATAACAAGTAAAACATAAGTGGTAGGAAGAAACATAAGAAGTAAAACATAAGTGGTAGGAAGAAACATAACAAGTAAAACATAAGTAGTAGGAAGAAACATAAATGTAGGAGAAACATAAGTAGTAGGAACAAATATCAGCAGGGGAAACATAAGTAGTAAGAAGAAACATGAAAGTAGAAGTTATCACTCTATTGTTATTTTGTGCACACTTTGGAGTAAATAAACAGGAACTATTGTTTAACGTGGATTCTGAACCACTAGCAAACATACATGCCATCCTCAGGATTAGAACATGAAGCCTGTGGTACCAAAGGCCAGAAAGCCAGCTAATTGGACATTCAATTTGGAAATAAAAATCAGTAGAAGTTGCTAGTTGTAAGTAAATTAGTAGAAGGTGTTAGTTGAAGATGTAAGTTGTCATAAAAGGCTATATTAAAATCACAACACAAAGTATTAGAACCGGCTCAAGTATTTATAAGATGTATTTCCATTTTTTAAAAAAGTAAACCATTTATAATACAAATATTCCGAATTTCAAAGGCAGCATTTCATTAAATTGCAATTTCTCTTTTTCTTTTTGCTTAATTCAATTTCGACTTTGACCAAATTTGCATAAAACTATTCTAATGAATCTGAAATGCGAACAGAAAATTCCAAATTAATAACGATTGTTTACGCCTCAACTCTGAGCTATACTCGGAATCCAGAAAAGCAATAAGATGGTCCTGGACTTCTCCAAAAAAAAAAAAAAAAAAAAAAAAAAAACCAAGAGTTGCCGAGAAATAACAATAAAAATCGCTTTCGCATAACTAAGGAGATATATTTAAAAAAAAAATTTCGCAAGTTGAAATTCTCGAGAATTTCATATCCCAAACTTGGAAGATGATATATGCAAAATGGGTCTTTTCATAGAAACTGAACGCGATAACATATATGAACGAATACCACACCGATCTGCGACAAAACTCATATGTGGCAAACAAAACACGGCAGAAGTCGTCGCCTGCCTTGGATTCTTGGAAGGCGGGAGGAGAAATATTTCGTATTTTCTTCTCGTTTTATGGCAATTCTGATGCTTCTGTATTTGTTCTGAAGCATTTTCGGTTTTCGAAAACAGCGGCAGGATCTTTTGAACTTATTCACATGGAAGCTTTATTGCAGATGTGAAAAATGTTGGGATTTTTGTTCTTTTTCATATCGTTACGTTACAATTCTTTGAATTTAGAAGAAAGATTTATGGGGGATCTGTCTTCGAGAAAAGAAGGAGACCCTAGAGAATTTTTAGAGGGGAAAAAAGGGCGAGTTTAATATTTTCATAAATATCTTTCTTGAATTTTTTTATTGGAAACTGAAACTTTTTTTTTGTTTCTTGAAATAAATGTTAAGTATTAATTTGTCTGACTGCAAATGAAAGTTAAATAATCTTTTCAATCAAAATGTTGAAAAATCTTCCCTGAAAGATAGTAAATAAATTAAAACAATTTGTAATTAATGTATTTAAAACTAATCTAAGGTATAATTCTAGTGGTAATATTTCTGAGCTAGCTTACTTAACGGTGCAGGTTATTCGATTTCACTGTTGGGATTTTTTTTTCTTCATATCGTTAGTGTACAATTCTTTGAATTTAAAAGAAAGATTTATGTGGGATCTGTCTTCGAAAAAAGTAGGAGATCCTAGAGCATTTATAAGGAAAAAAGGGATGAGTTTAATATTTTCATAAATATCCGACTTCGATTTTTTTTATAAAATTTGAAACTTTTTTATGGTTTTTTGAGAGGAATTTTAAGTATGAATATGTCAGATTAATACGTCTGATTGCAAATGAAAGTTAAATAAGTCTGTCAATTAAAAATGTTAAAATACCTTCCCTGTAAGATATTAAATGAACTAAAACAATTTGAAATTAATGTACTCAAAATTAATCTAACTTTATACTGACTCACGATCACGTGGTAATATCTCAGAGCTAGTGTGCTTAAAGGTGCAGATTATTCGAATCCATTGGTGTTGTGTGTTGCAGTCACTGTTAATATTCCGCAGCAAATACAAAATCATGTTTCATTGCATCAGATTGCTTAGGAGTTCTACAGTAAAAAAAATAAAGTTTCTTATTAAAAATCAGTACCATCTAAGTTGTCAAAAAGCCAATATAAAATATCCCAAATAGTTGAATTATTTATAAGATGTATTTCCATTTTTAATACAAGTAATCCATTTATAATACGAATATTCCAAATTTCTAGGGATAGCATTTTGTTATTTCGTTAAACTACAATTTCCTTTTTCTTTTCAGTTTACTTAACAACGCAGCAAAACAATTTCGACTTTTACCAAATTTACATAAAACTGTTATAATGAATCTGAAATGCGAACCGAAAATTCCAAACTAATAACGGTTGTTTACGCCTCGACTCTGAGCTATACTCGGATTCCAGAAAAGCAATAATAAAGTCCTGGACCTTTCCAAAAAAAATTGCCGAGAAATAACAATAAAAAATCGCTTTCGCATAGCTAAGGAGATATATTTCAAAAAGAATGTCGCAGTCTGAAATTCTCGATAATTTAATATCCAAAACTCGGAAGATGATATATGCAAAATGGGTCTTTTCATAGAAACGGAACGCGATAGCATATATGAAGGAATACCACACCGGTCTGCGACAAAACTCATACGTCGCAAACAAAACACGATAGAAGACGTCGCCTGCCTTGGGTTCTTGGAAGAAGGGAGGAGAAATATTTCGTATTTTCTTCTCGTTTTATGGCAATTCTGATGCCTCTGTATTTGTTCTGAAGCATTTTCGGTTTTAGAAAACAGCGACAGGATCTTTTGAACTTATTCACATGGAATCTTTATTGCAGATGTGAAAAATGTTGCGATTCTTTCTTTTTCATATCTTACGGTACAATTCTTTGAATTTAAAAGAAAGATTTATGAAGGATCTGTCTTCGAGAAAAAAGAGGATATCCTAGACCATTTAAGTATAGGGGAAAAAAGGATGAGTTTAATATTTTCATAAATATAAGGCTTCGTTTTTTTTTACTTGGATCTGTCTTCGAGAAAAGAAGATCCTAGAACATTTTTAGGGGAATTTTTTTTGTTTCTTGAAGGAATTTTCAAGTATTAATATGTCAGATTTCAAACAAAAGTTAAATAAGTCTTTCAATCAAAATGTTGAAACACCTTCCCCGTAAGATATTAAATAAACTATTGGAAATTAATCTGAAGTTTTTTTCCTATTGCAGCTGGCAAGGCAGGCAGTTATCTTTATGTCATAAACAAGGACTGCACCCCCGGTTATTCAATTAGCACTACCCAGGGGCCAATGTAGCTTGAAGATATGCTACGGACGCAAGTAACACTCCCCCCTCACCTCTATACGATCCTCTTAGTCCTGGAATCTACGGTTTAAAATGGATTTTGAACCAATACAAACATCCATGACACCGCTGGCACTCTAACCGGAAATCTGTGGTACAGAGCGTTATAGCTCTAACCATTCGGCCATCAGGCCCCTATTAATCTAAACTATAGCTTTATACTGACTCTTGATCCAGTGTTAATATATCTGACCTAGCGTGCTTGAAGGCGCTGGTTATTCGATACATCCATGCCACCGCCAGTATTCGAATCGTACGTACCAAAGTGAAGCCGAGGTACTAGAGCGCTAGCCACTTGGTCACAGAGCTGCTCAAAAAGAAGGGATTTTCGTCTTGACTTTACTTGGGGCTCAAATGAACACCCTCAAGTTTGAAATCCTGATTTCTCTTGTAATTTCCTATTCATGTAAAAAGTCTTAACCTTGCAGGTTTGTACTTAAAATTCAAAGATAATGTTTTCCAGAATCATACAATGGTTAGAATATTAGAATATGCCCTGCGATATTATTATTAAGACAATACAAATATCATATAATATGAATAATAAAAATAGATAAGGATACTTCATACACGCTTACATTAGAAGAGTAATTTTATATGTTAAGAAAAATAAAGACTACTGTTTAAAATCTTACGAAACTGAATTTCATATTTGAAACCAAGGTAACTTAAAATGAAATCTTCTCATAAAAAGAAATATTCAGGGTTCTTACATTATTCTTCAATTTAGGACCCAACTCTTTCTTAAAAGTGTTTATAACAGATTTTTATGTGTTTTTTCAAAAACGAATATAATAAAATAGCTTTTAAACTATAAAATATAATTTAATACCTCTATAAAGATCATAAATATATCTATAAACATATATGTCTGCATCGTAAAAATGTTAAACACTCGTTAACTTTTACAAGGTAATATTGATAGTTTATATGTACTCGCCAGCAATATACTTACCACAATTTTTGCAAAAATAAATATGGAACTTTATTAGCATGTTTATTAATTTTTAATTACAGTGTTATTATTGAAAATTATTTTCATGCTCAATATAAATAGATGATGTTAAAGAAAATATAATTTCATTTGATGGAATATAATGATTCTGATTTTGAAATAATTGGTTCATTTCCATCACTTTGAAGCATTCGTTTTCAAATTATATTGATTTCAATTTTTGATTTTGTGTGCTGTAAAGTTTTATTCAAAAAGAGAAAATAAACTGGTTTAGTATACCTAATTTTGGAAGTTAAATTCTTTAAAATTTGTAAAGTAATCACATAAATTCGTTTTTCTTGATATCTGATGATTTAACGATCCTTTATTTATTTACTATTTAATTTTAATCAGTTCCTTTGATTTCTTGTCATATTTTGTATTTAATGTGTTTAAGTACACCATATTTGATTTTAGAAGTATACTGTAATAATATTTTGCATAATGTGCTTTTGCCACCATCAATTCGTCCAACAATAAATGAAAGAAATATTGCAGATCATACAGATGTGCATGTAGAAGGACATTAAACGTGCATGCAACGAGATCAATTTTTGGGTAACCAGTAAATTCAACTGAGAATCCATTCAATGTGAATACACCAAAGGATGAATTAACATATAAATTTTACTTAATTCCATTTAGATTCCACATATCTCATCATTATCATCATTGGCGCAACAGTCCCATGGTGGACAAGGCCGTCTGCCTATTCTCAGATTTCGAGACAGGAGATGCTTTCTTTTCACGAGATAAGGTTGTCTGAACTACACCCATTGCTCTATAGTCATATTGGCCTACGGTTTAAAGTGGAACCCGAACCCCTACAAATTTCCACGGCAAAGCTGGGACGCGAATCCGAAACCTATGGCACCGAGCGCCAGAGCGCTAGTCACTCGGCCATCAGGTCGTTCCATATATCTCAGCCAGGATATTTATTAATTTTATTTGAACAATGACTTCTTTGACCAATATTCGGAGTACTATGTATGTGTTCATGACAATTTTCAATCGTTTTGTCTATGCGAACCGATTATTTCACATAAAATACAATATTCAGCAGAAATTCTCTTACATGACTGTCCAACATATGTTATCTTATAAATCAGGAGGTAAATACGAAGAAAATATAATTATATTAATTTTCCATTATAGTTAATGGAACCCAGAAAAAAATTCAGAAGCAATTCAACCCAAACTTCAGAAGATAGCTTTTGCGTTCTGTAGCTTGGAATGGTCGATAGCTTTCCTTATATGATCTCTGTTTCCTTATTAGGCTTGGAATCCCCCTTATCCCTATTCGATCGAACAACATCTTAGGTCTCTTGACAGCGAGTATTTCTTTCTGGGATGCTGCTAACTTTTATCTTTTAGTCGCACTAGCACTCAGTTCGGAAGAAGCACTCCAAAAACAAAGCCATTCTAAAAAAAGAAAGAAAGCAAATAAGTTCTATTTTTCTTCCTTCATTTCTAGCTGATTTTTCGACTCGATTTTTATGTTCTTCCAACACACGCTCGCACACAAAAACTGATCTTGTTCTTCTTTTTAACATTATTATTATTATTATTTCGCTTCTTGTATCTATTGAGACATTTCGGAATGATTTATGGCGTCGCAAGGGAGATGTGTTTCGCGCCAACTACCTAGAATTCGAAGCCAAAAAAGGAAAAGAAAAAAGATAAAAAATAATATTTGAGAGCTCTACAGAATGAAGGGGGTAAAAAAAGAACAAAAAGTGATAAAAGGATGTCAATGTGGAAAGGCAAATCCATTTTCGAGAAGTGGAAACCATCTGCACGCAATTTGCAATAGGGCTATCGCATTGCAGTTTAAACAGCGAATCTTGTAGAATCTTTTCCGTTCTACGATTTGTTTTATTTTTATGGCCTGTGTTTTTGGGTTTTTATTTGTTTTTTTTTCATCGAGAGTTCATTCCTCATTCATTTTGGTGTAAATAAAAACATACGACAAATACAAAGAACATTGTAATGTGATAATTTGGTTCTGAGTAGTGAAGAACTGATTTTTGTTTTAATTTATCTTTTGAGTTCATCAGTGTCATAATTTGGTTCTGAGTAATGAAGAATTGAATGTCGTTGTAATTCATCTATCCCATTCATCAGTGTGATAATGTGGTTTTAACTAAGGAAGAATTGATTTTCGTTGCAATTAATCAGTCATCAGTGTTTTTCTGTTAGTGAATTTTCAGTTCATCAGTGTCATAATTTTGTTCTGAGTAATGAAGAATTGATGGTCGTTGCAATTCATCCTCTCAGTTCATCAGTGTTATAATTTTTTGAGTAATGAAGAAAAGATAAAAAATAATATTTGAGAGCGCTACAGAATGAAGGGGGTAAAAAAAGAACAAAAAGTAATAAAAGAATGTCAATGTGGAAAGGCAAATCCATTTTCGAGAAGTGGAAACCATCTGCACTCAATTTACAATAGGGCTATCGCATTGTAGTTTAAACAGCAAATCTCTAGTTGTACGATTTTTTTTAATTTTATGGCCTGTGTTTTTGCGTTGTTTTATTTTTCATCAAGAGTTGCTTCCTTACTGATTTTGGAGCAAATAAAAACAGTCAAATTTAAAGAAAGTATCAACTTGATAAAAATAATCACTACACATTTAACTATAAATCACTAAATACGCTTGAAAATTCTTTTAGAATGTTAAGATATGTACTTCAAGCTTTTATTAATATATTAAATGCATCCACTGGAAAATTGATTATTTAAATGAATTTTTAAAGTATATTTTTCTGTTTTAAAATTATGCTTAAAGTTTGTTCGATATTTAAATTCTTGTCTCGGGTTATTAATGATCCAAATTATATTTTTTGTTATATTTTAATAAAATAAAAAAAATTGTTAAAATTCTTGAAGACATATTTTTGGCACTTTTTCATACAATAAAATTAATTTTGAATGAAATAAAATTAATTTTGTTCTAGGAAACAATAACTCAGATAGCCAAGTATTGGACCAAATTGGTCTGATCTATACTTCTTCCTACTACTTATGTTTCCCCTGTTATGTTTCTTTCTACTATTTATGTTTCGTCCTCTACTTATGTTTCCCATATTGTTATGTTTCTTCCTACTACTTATGTTTCTCCTATTGTTATATTTCTTCCTACTATGTTTCAATTACTGCTATGTTTCTTCCTATTAATGTTTCTGCTACTGTTGTTTCTTCCTACTACTTATATTTCCTCTACTGTTATTATTTCTTCCTACTACTTATGTTTCTCTTCTTGTTATATTTCTTTCTTTGTATTTTCACTTGCACAAACTTCTTGATTTTTTTTGTTCTGGCAATTATCAATTTTAGTTTGCATTTATGTAGAATTATTAATTTTGAAAAATTTCCGAAAAAGATTTCCTCACATTATATGCAGCTGCCTATAAAGACATCACGAATTCTAAGTTTTTTTAATCTGTAATCCATAGATTATAGGACAATATCCTGGGAAAATGAACTTTTTCAATTTTATTCCTGCTTTCTTTGAATATTTATGAATAGAGTTTAACTTAAAGGCTAAAATAAGCATGCTGGTAAGCAATAACAGCTAATCTTTACATAGTAGTTGAATCGAATAAAGGCACGGTGAATGCCAATGTTAATAATTAAAACAAAAAGTTATAGAAAGTCTCTTAATGTAGAAAAGAGAGAGAGCTGCCTCCTAAAGAGTTTTGGTCCGTTGAGTTGAATTGCTTCACAATTCAGCTTCTTCTATCCATTGAACGCAGGAGAGGTTAATTAGTTTGTTACAAAGGCCTGCACGTGTGCCACATCCTAATCTGTTAAGTAAGGCATACGAAGTCGCTCCAGATGATAATTATTTATTCAGAATCGAAAAAAAATGTTTAAGGCTGAAGAGAAAAGGTTTGTTGCTTTTAGCTAGTCTAGTGAATGGCAATTGTAGAACACGACGTTCAAAACAATGGAAGTTCTATTATGACACATGTAATGAATGTCTTCCCTCCCCCTTTTAAAAGAAAATTACGAATTTTCTGCTTATTTGTTCTCATAATCAATTGCAATGTCTTTTTGTAGACAGCGTTTTCAACAATTGATAGATTATGGAAGGGATCAGGATCACAGACATCACAATCAGGATTCGAACCTGAAGCCTGTGATCATTAATTGGCCATAAGGCAGTTAACACTGATAGGCAATGCGGACGCCATTGGGCAACTAACGCGGAGACTCAAATTTTAAACTGCATCTAAATAGGAACAAACCACCGCGTTAAAATGAATTGAGAATCGCGGTTAAGGAATGCAGATATTAAACATTTTAAACTCAGATGTCAGAGTGTTCAAAACAACAGTACGAAATGTACGAGAATACCCATAAACTTTATTTAATTAGCTCTTGAGTTATTATTATTTCCGAAAGTACAACGTAAGGGTGAAATAAATATGTAGGGCTTCAAGTGATCCATCACTTTGAAAAGCGGGAAGGAGAAGGATTTTAGTGGGGGGCACAACTCTGGAGTGGAAAGAAAACAGTGCGTTGCTCAAAGTTTCTTTGATTCCATTCGAGGTGGGTTTTTATTTCTCCTCCACTTTTTTGACAGAAGCTTTTAAAGATCGTGATAAAAGTCTAACACAAGCAAATCACAGTTCGAGGAAATCTTTTTTTTTTTTTTTTTTTTTTTTTTAAGTTTTATTTGTTTGCCAAAAAATGGAAGCCAACTATACCAATATTTAATAAAAAAGCAGTAAAGGAAAATCACGTATCTTGTATCAAAATATATTGACACATTAAATTATTATTTTTATTTATGTGTTATTAATATTGCTAAAATTATATGATGAAGTTCTGTATTAATAGTATATATTGTTTTATTTATTGTTTATAATATTGCTTTTATCTATTAAATACCCTCGACTCGTGGATCAGTGGCGTTAAGGTTTAAGATTCAATTCGCTGGCGGCCTTGTTGTAGACAAAAAATTTTTTTCAAAAATCGATGAGACTCGATGGCGTTTATAATGTTCAGCATCTTGCCTCGTGAGTCGGACTACCTGGTAGGACTTTTCTGGATTTTCTTCCATGATGTACGCAAATGCGAAGTAGTTCCCCTCTAACAGTCATCCCGGGTGGCACTGCCCTCCTTCTTTAGCGACACGGAGTCAAATGAGATTTCTATCTACCGGTGCTCCATCCAAACATAAGCTGCCCCTTTCTCTCCATCCATGAGTAGACTACTCATGAGGTCTCATGAGGTGTCCATCCCACACTGCAGGTCACTGAGGATTAGACACAACAACAACATGAACCAGGAAAAACATAAGCTCAGTGGCATGGCAACGCAACTGACCCCGTGGCTCAGTGGCAGCTCGTGAGCATTATTTCGAAGGTTCAATCCACTGGCACTCTACCAGTAGGCAGACAGCCACGGTCCAACATGGACTGTAGTGCCAGGGAGTTATTTAGTAAGACAGAGAATTCGAAGACTATTATGTTCATCTCTCTTATGTTCCCATGATTGTTTTCAACTTGAATTTAATCCAACTTATTGGCTAGAGTTCAGCATAAAAGTCAGTAAAGGTCACTCTTCAGTCAATATAAAACTTGAATTTGTAAGGTGGCGGGCAGAGAAATTAACCTTGGGTAAAAAAAAAAAAAAAAAATCCCAGTTATTTAGATCTCGATGGAAATCAAGCTTAATTTACGCAGTTGCATTTGATATTGATATTTCACTTCATCAGAATTCGGTACCTGTTATTAAATAGTTGATAATTTAATGTATTTTATTTTTAACATGTAAAATTTGCTCTTTAATTAGGTTTTAAATTGCATTATCTTCCCGTATGAACATCTAATTGACATAAATCCAACAGCTTTTATCGTGAGCAGGGCTTGTCAACACTTGAAAAGAAATAAATCTGTATGTTTAAACCAAAATTGCGCAGGTATAATTGAAATATAAAGATTTATTTCAAAAAGCAATAGAATCATTTTGATTATAAGGAATGATTTTAACATGATGTTTCGTATTATTAATTCTTAATAATAAACACCGTGTTTTGACAATGAACCAGAGCCTTACACAATCACATCATGCATTCTATAATATTTGCAATCTCTTAGGAATTTGCTTATTATTCCTTTAGCAGCAACCATTCTTCAAACAAATGATGTGCGAATAAAGAACACATAAATTTCCAAAAAGGCACCGGGAAGACAAAAAAAAGTCTCCTTTTGTAATCTTCGTGATGAATTAAGACGGTGCAATGTTCATTTGGAATTCGTGTGTGTGGGCCCGACGCCCCTGACAGAACTCATGCATATAAATGGGCGAGGACTAATTACTTCACCTGAGGGCGTCAACCGCCCTGTCCCAAGACCCTCGCAAATTACCCCATCCTCCGCGCGAGAAAGGGGGCCCGCCACTATTTGTTTTCGGTTGCCCCCTTTTTACTTTTTCTTTTAAAAATTGCTTGCATTCCCGGAATCGATTTGGAAAGGGTTCAGAATGCAGAGAAAGGCATGCACTTTCGGAATTGGTCTTTTCTGGTGAAGACATTGATCTTCTGGTATTTTATAGCATGGATGTCTCTTAATGTATGATTAATAAGATTGTAGAAGTAAATTTATATTTTAAAGTATTGTTTTATTAATTTTTATGAAATTCTTTATTAATTTTATCATTATGAAGTCTTATTTGGGGGCCTGAGGGCTGATTGATTATCACTCTGACGCACAACCACAGGTTTCATGTTCAAGTCCCGGTGGTGCAATGGATATTTTAGTGGCGAATCTATTTGAAAATGGTTCTGAACGTCGAGAGAGGCATGCGCTTTTGGAATTGGTCTTTTCTGGTGAAAAGTACTAAAGACATTGATCTTCTAGTTTTGTAAAGCATGCATACTATATCTCTTAACGTGTTGTTAATAATATTAGAAGTAAATTTACATTTTAAAGTGTTGTTTTGTTTATTTTTATGAAACTCTTTATTAATTTGATCATTATGAAGTCGTATTTGGGGGCCTGAGGGTGGAGTGATTAGCATTCTGCCGCACTGTCGCAGGTTTCATGTTTGAGTCCCGGCGGTGCCATGGATGTTTTTGTATTTCGGAATTCACTTTAAATCGTAAGTAATAGTATAATATGACTGTAGGGCGTAGGGCTAACAATCCTACTACTAAAGAAGAACATATCCTGTCTCAAAACCTAGCAATAGTCAGACGGCCTTGGCCCACCATTGGGCTGTTGTGTCAACGATGAGGATGATGATGAAGTCTAATATGATCTGTGGTAACAAAGGCCAGAGTATTAGCTAATTGGCCATCAGGCAGAGCGCGCCCCCTGTGGCGTTCAGGAGAAAGGGTCAGTAGGCCTCGAAACTCTCATCCGAGAGGAAGTACTGCGTAACCTGCGCTTCCGCTGACAAACATTCAGTTTGTTGTCTCATTCTGAGAGGAAATATATATTTAACGAAATATTGCGTGTCAATTGGCCTCCAGAATCTCACCCGGAAAGGAAGTATGTTTCGTGCATCGCGCGCAAACCTGAGTATCGAGTATTCGGCTTAAAAATGGAATCCTTCCACGAATGTATAATTATATGTCTATTAAATATTGTATGTGTGTAAATAAAGCTGTCAGTTTGAATCTCTGTGTCAAGTTTTAACCCAACAGCACCCAGTTACAATCCAGAGTTGCTAAACCGACAACACTACAAGATAAAAAAAAAGGGGTTTTATAAAATTGTTTTTCCGAGTTTCTCCTGCATAAAGGTATCTTGTTTAAAGAAAAATGTAACTGAAAGCTTTTTAAAACCATGGTTTTATTTTTTAAACATTAATTTACTCAGCTTGATAATTATATCATAGTGCCTTCCCTTTATTTTAATGTAAAAAACAATGATTACAAGGGGTGTTTCTTTCAATAAACACTCAGTCGTATTGCTAAAAGACTCTAAGCCATATATGATTAATTCTGAATTTTAAATTAATTTTAAATGAACAATTTAATTTAATATAATTTATTGTACCGGATAAGTATAATAACTTATATTACAAATAGCTATGTTATTCAATTAATACACCAGAAATCACTTTCTTACATTTAATCAAACCAATACAACGCCTGAAGGCATGAAACACAAAATAAAAATCACTTTAACTCTCTTAAAATCCCTGGCCTCGAAGATCAAGATCGGGGAGTTATTTCCCTTTTATAAAAGCAATGCGAAACACTATTAATGAATAATTCAAATAGCTCTGACACTTTAATATTCAGGTAACTGATACAAATAATTATTTAGATAGTACGCGATGATGCACGAGCAACTATGGAGTATTTTTAGCTAAGCTGTATGCATCTATAATTTAGTTATTGAAGAATAATGCCGCCCATTCAATGAATAAATGAATAAATATTATTTAGATGTAAATATAAATACTTCTGCTATGTTAATTTCCCAATTAAAGTTTCACTAGACTCTTAAATAGCTTCGAATTGTTAGAAAGGAAATATAATTGAGTGTTAAGTTTAAAAAATGTGTTTGCATTTGTGTGCTTCAATTCAAAGCATTAACAATGGAACACAATGTAATAAATAGAAAATCAAATTGTGAATCAGTTTTGAAGGCCTGTTTTTCAAGCAATTAAAATGTGAATAAAATTGAGTAACTTATTTTTTTACTGTAAAGTTGTGATGATTAATATGCAGAAAGTATTTAATTTATGATTGTGGTATTTCAGACAAAACATTTTATTATTTTATTCATAGTAAATTTACAAACCAGTAGCTAAAATATCTGTTTGTATCCACATGATAAAAGATTTGTAAAATTAACAAACGTTTGAAGAGTTTGGAACTTTTTTATTTTTGTGTCAGTATTTATATGAAGTATGTATTTATATCAGTATTTATTTGAAGTAACATTCTGTTCTTCTGGGGGCCTGATTGACCGAGTGGCTAGCGCTCTGGCGCTCGGTACCACAGGTTTCAGTACCACAAGTTCGAGTCCCGACGTTGCCATGGATGTTTGTAATGGTTCGGAATTCCCTTTAAACTGTAGGTCTCGGTCTGTTTAGCCTAAAGTGTGTACAAAATGACAGTAGAGCGACAAACGAAATCTGTTCTGGTGTTTTTTTTCGTGCTGAGATATTTTTGTGAATATGTTTTTTTAGCACAGAGCTGAGGTTAAAAACTGCGAATTTGTATAACAGATAAACAAATAGAATTTAAATTTTATATACAAGATTCTATAGTATTTGTTTGTGAAATTCTACTTTATTTCTCTACAGCCATTCTGGGAAAAACAAGACCAGCGATGTGTAATAGTATTTGTTCAGGTTGGGTGTGTTTTAAAACACGATTTTGACAGTTTGTTTTATTTCTTGACATCCTGTTCTTGGTCTGTTAATTGATTCACCTGTCTCTTTAAATTTCTTCGATATTCTTGAAAGATAGATTTATTTTGCTTCCATTTTTCCGCTATTTATAGCACATGATAGATTAATCCAATTAGAAGTTCTAACCTTAATGTAATAATAATCTAATTAATTGGTTAATACTAATTAATTAATAGTAATCTAATTAGAAGTTCTATCTATAATTTAATAATAATCGAAATAATTAATGAATAAAATTAATTAATAGCAATCTTATTAGACGTTCAATCTTTAATTTAGTAATAATCTAAATAATTAAGTTATAAAAATTAATTAATAGCAATTTAATTCTAAGTTTTATCCTTAATTTACAAATTTAAATAGCTGATAAAAATAATTTAAAATGGTATTATTTCAAGAGAACAATATTAATCACTAACATCTAAAATAACATCTTATTTTGTACAAAAGTACAAATGCGCAAGTCATGCAAACTTTTGGCAGTCAATTTTGTTTCAATATTACTCTAATGAAAGCCAAGAAAGTATTTTCTTCTTTTCTTTACTTAAAGAACTGAATACTTAAATGAACTGGTTTTAAAATAACTGCGAATCCACAGATCGAGCAAAAGCTTTTATTTTAAAGAAAAATTAAAAATACAAACCAATATTTGTTTGAATCATTTTTACTGAACTTAAGGTATTTCCACTGTTTATCTTCAAACTGAAAATTTATTTATATAAGCGAATTTAATGTGTGATAAGTTAGCAGAAAATAAAACAAGAACAAATAACATTTGAAAATCTGAGAGATCAAAATTATATTATTTCAAGTATCCTTTTTTTTGTGTTAATCATTTATCCAGCTGAAAAGGCAGACTTATATCTCTGAATTAAAAAGCGCAAAAACTAAATGTTTAATTTATTATATATTATAATAGAATAAATGAAACATTTAGAAAAAAAAATTGCAACTTTCATAATATTTATTTTAAATAATCTGCTTGACTTTTAATAACTTTTAATTTTATGTTTCATTTATGCTCAAAAGCATTAATATATAATCTTCTTTGCTATAGTTTAATAAATTTATTCCTTACTACTTTTATAGCTTATTTTGTTGATTTACAACTAATCAGTTTTGCATGTATTATGCAAATATATATGTACATGCATGTACTATGCATGCACTATGCAAATATATATATATATATACATATATAATTTTTTTTTTGAGTAATAATGGTTTTTCTTTTTGCAAACAATGTTTTTCCTGACTCATGGCCTAGTAATAACAAACAAAATTAGCCTGTAGGAAAACTCAGATTCGAATCCGTGAGCGGAATTTCGCTAATTTCTTAAACGAGGTGACTCGATGGCGATTGTGACAAAGTGTAAAGCTTCTCATTTCGATAGGCAGACTGTGTGAAGGGTGTATTCCTTGCTTCCTCATATACTACATA
This sequence comes from Caerostris darwini, assembly GCA_021605075.1. Lineage (NCBI taxonomy): Eukaryota > Metazoa > Arthropoda > Arachnida > Araneae > Araneidae > Caerostris > Caerostris darwini. Next base: position 66,425 of record BPLQ01007842.1, read on the forward strand.
CAAATTTGGAGAAGTTACCCCTAAAAGTCCTCCTGGAATCCATTGTCCTCCTTGCTAGCGCTCTGGCCTTTGTTATCACAGGCTCCAGGTTCGAATTCTGGCGGTGGTATGAATGTTTTTTAGTGGTTCGGAATCCACTGTAGGTATCGTGTCCTCGTGTGCACAAGATGACCATAGAGCGACAAACCAAACCAAATCATTGCGAGTTGGTTCGTAGTATACATAAGTTCAAAAGTAATAATAATAAATAATTAAAATAAAAAAAAATATCCAAAGATAAATCGTTACATTTATTATGTATTTTAAATTGCAGTAATAAAATTTCATAATTAGTGGTTCCCTATTTTTTATTTCTAGCTTTTTCTTATTAATGTATTACCCGATCTTGTCAATAGATGGCACTGTACAGTAAACTTACGCTATTGATCAAGAACCATAAATCACACGGCTTCTATAAGTAATCTGGCCAAGACCTTACCGATACTTCAGAGAAGAAAAAATCACACCTCAAGCTGACACAATACACAGCTCCAACTAATGGTTGAGTTCTGTATACTGTGTAGCAAAATTAGCCGCCAACGACCCAACAACACAGAAGAAAAGATGGTTTTTTTTTTCTGTTAAGAGTTAGTGTGAGCGCTTATTTATTAATTTATAGTTGTTTCAAATACCACATTTATTGTTTCAATGTTATTTGTGTTCCATATATGTGTGATATAAAATTATGTGTTTCGATATGAGATTAAAAAGTGAAATATAGGCCCTATCTATTACTCACTATCAATCAATTCAAAAAACGGCGCCAAGGTATATATTGTTTATAGCTAACTTTACAAGCAGGAACTATGCCTACATTCGAAAAATGGTAATTTATTCTGTATATCTTATAAGGTAAAAATTCTGAAGAATTCTTACTTTTATTTAAGACACTAAGAAAAAAATATAATACCACTGAGTCATGAGTCAGTATAAAGTTAGCTATGCACTAACTTTAAATAGTATTATTTTATTTAATATCTTACAGTGAAGATATTTCAACCTTTTAATTGGAAGACTTATTTAACTTTCATTTGCAGTATGACGAATTAATACTGACGTATTTCTTTCAAGAAACAAAAAAAGGAAAAAAAAGTTTCAGTTTCTAGGCCAAAAAACGAACAAGGATATTTATGAAAATATTAAACTCATCCCCTATAAATGCTCAAGGATCCCTACTTCTTTTTTCTCGAAGACAGATCCCCGATAAATCTTTCTTTTAAATTCAAAGATTCGTACCGTAATGACATGAAAAAGAAAAAAAATCCCAACATTTTTCACATCTGCAATAAAGATTCCATGTGAATAAGTTCAAAAGATCCTGCCGCTGTTTTCGAAAACCGAAAATGCTTCAGAACAAATACAGAGGCATCACAATTGCTATAAAACGAGAAGAAAATACGAAATATTTCTCCTCCCGTTCTCCAAGAATCCAAGGCGGGCGACGTCTTCTGCCGTGTTTTGTTTGCGACATACGAGTTTTGTCGCAGATCGGTGTGGTATTCCTTCATATATGATATCGCGTTCAGTTTCTATGAAAAGACCCATTTTGCATCTATCATCTTACAAGTTTTGGAAATGAAATTCTCGAGAATTTCAACCTGCGACATTTTTTCGAAATATACCTCCTTAGCTATGCGAAAGCGTTTTTTTTTATTGTTATTTTTCGGCAACTTGTTTTTTTGGAGAGGTTTAGGGCCTTCTTATTGCTTTTCTGGAATCTGAGTAGCGCAGAGTCGAGGCGTAAACAACCGTTATTAGTTTGGAATTTTCGGTTTTCGCATTTCAGATTCATTAGAACATTTTTTTGTTAATTTTGTAAAAGTCGAAATTGTTTTTCTGCGTTATTAAATAAGAAGAAAACAAAAAGGAAATTGTAATTTAAAGAAATGCCACCCCTAGAAATTTGGAATATTTGTATTATAAATGGAAATACATCTTATAAATAATGCAACCAGTTTGAATACTTTGTATTGCGATTTTAATATTACCTTTTATGACAGAGGGTATTGATTATTATGGTGTTAGATATTTTTTTATGACAGTTGCTACTATTATAGATTTACTGGTTTTTAATTCCAAATTAAATGGCAGACTGATGGCCAATTAGCTAACGCTCTGGCGTTTGCTACCATAGACTTCAGGTTCGAATTCTGGCGGTGGCATGGCTGTTAGCACCAAACTAGACAAAAAATCAGGCTTATTAATACTAGAAATTTCTTTCAACAAACGTATTCACCACTGTAATCACACCGTACGATTTCTGGCAATTCTCTCAACTCAAAAGACCCCTCCGGGGATACCGTTGTATTCGATTGAAGAGATTCAACGTGAATCGCCGCGCGCTTTGAAGGCCCTCCCTCCCTGCTGATGACTCTTTAGCATTCCTTGAGGATTTGAAATTTTTTTTGGCATAAGTGGCTTGTGTTCGGAGGGGATTACTCTGAAGGTGATGAAATAAATTTGGAACAATAAATAAAGAGTTTTTGAAAAATAATAAATATTGGTCTAACTTAGTAACAGTAGTAAATAACTTTTTCCATCATTCTATTAAAATGACTCCACAAATGTGGTACGATCCACAAAAGATGTGAGATCCATCAAAGGGGTATTCTTTATTATTCAGCAGTTAACGAATTTCATTGATTACGCGAAAAAACAACCTCTGATATTTTTTGAGACGGATACCAAGTTATAATTGATGATATTTAAATTGACTTTAATATAATATGGATTAAATATTGAAAGGAATATTATTTCAATGTCAGGCCTTGTTATCATTCGCATCATTACAACAGAATTGTTACAAAAATGGTGCTCAGGTGCACCATGGAAATGCATTAACCAAACAACTATTTGCATGTGTTAATGAAGAAAGCTTACTACTACTACTACTAGTACACCATAACACACCAAATCACTGTGCCTAGCGCTGAGCAGCCCCTATACAGTTTGGGAATGACGTGGGTGAGAAGACTGACTGGGCTCTGTGAAGCTCTACAGTCATGTGGGACCGGGACCTACGGTTTAAAGTGGATTTCGAACCACTACGAACATCCATGGCACCGCCGGGATTCGAAACCGAAATCTGTGGTACCGAGCGCCAGAACGCTAGACACTCAGCTTTCAGGCCCCTAATGAAGAAAACTGGATTATGCCAACAATATAAATAATTCGCCAATCGATCTTTCGCCAACAACCTTCTGTTCATTTTGCCAAACATTAAAGTAACCTTCGCCATGAACTAAAATCGAATTTTTGTCTATTTTCAAATACTACCACTTCGCATAAATTGGAACCCAAACTAAATATCAATTACGTAATTTTGTAGTTCCTTTTTAAATTTAAAAAAAAAAAATTCTTTAAAAAAAAAAAAAAAACTAGCGCAATAATTTTTCTTAATTATTTAAAAAAAATGTCCAGTAAAAGATTAATCTGCATAAAACAAAATCCATCATTTCGTATTTTTTTTCTGCCTTTCAAAAAATAAAAAAATCTTCCGCTACTCATCGTTCTATAAATCTATCACTTTAACACGTGACGAACTATTAAGAAAAGAGAAATGGTATCCTTGCGACTTCTGCTCTCACTTCCCTCCAACTTGATGAACCGTTACAGATGAGTTTATTAATGTCCTCGATCCTGATAGGATAATCATCGGCAGCATTTATCCTAAATTTACGGATAATACGACACCGGACATTAACTTATCAATGGGCGTCGGAGACTGCGACAGTTGTGAAAGATTTATTGTCAAAAATTGGCACCCTCCACGATTCTTGTCTTCAATTTTCTTCAAATGAATAACAAATATAATTTTTTCATCGATTACTGGCAGTCGACTACTACTGGCATGTTATTATCAGGAGCGATTTCGTGATGATGAGGGCCGTGTGTTATTAAAAGGAATCTGTATTGGGGGGATTTTCAGAAGTAATTGTACAATTTATCGAATAATTCTTCTTGTTCATTGCCATTCAGTTGTTTCACGCAAGAGTTGGCCACTAATAATGTAGGCCATGTTTGCAGACAATTCATTATCTTTTCAAGTGAACAGGAAACCAACGGAGTGTGTTTTAAGTTAGAATCAAATTAGGTTGTTAACGTCGTCGTCATTTTTTTTAGGATTGTGATGCTTCAATTTTGTTCAAGTAGTTGTTCGTGTATTTGTTTGACTCTAATAGATTTTTATATCGCATTTTTGGATTGTTTAGATATTATTAATCATGGTAGAGTTGTAGCGGGCAAAGTTATTTTTTGAAGTAGGAGGAAAAATAATGTAGTACGTTGCCGTGATTTTTTAATGGTCACGTATCAAGATTATAGAGTATCTAAAAATACAATATTGATTATTGAGTAATTCATATGAATATGTTGCAGTTTATAAAGCAAAATTGAACAGAAGCAACAACTGTTTTCCTTATTTTGATCGATTACTATTTTTTTTAAAAAATATTATTATTTTTTTTTTTGAGTAATTTAATCTCTTCAAGGACGTTATTTTACGTTACAATGTATCGAAGCAGTGATCATAAATTAGAATAAAACTGTACCTTTGCTGATATTCGACTATGAGATTATTATTACGATATTGAGTAATTCAATAGTAAAAAATTCTCCAACAAATTTTAGTTATTTTTCTTTTTTTAAAGATGATTTTAATTCGAAAAAATTGAAAATTAAATTAATTAAAAATTGATTAATTTTTGATTAATTTTAGTTAAAAAATAGTTAAAAAGTAATTTTAAAAATAATTTAATTAGAGTAATTTAAATTTAAAAATGAATTAAGCTTTTAATTAATTGACACATATACCAATTTGCTCGAATAGATTAAACATATTCATTGAAATTATTCATCAAATTAGATTAATAATATTATCAAATCATATTAATCTTATATTCATCAAATTTAATTTATTATGGGATTTTATAACTTTCAAAATATACTAATAAAATAATAGTTCTGTAAATAAATCTGTAAAATAATTTAATGTTCTGTAAAATAATTTAAATTAATTAAAATTTTAATTAATTAATTGGCATGTATACTAATTTCCTCAATTAAATATATCCACTAAAATTATTAATGTTTGCTTTTCATATTATAAATGTTTGCTTGAAAAATTTCTTAATTATTAATCATATTAAACCAATAAGAACAAGGAATTTTCAGAGTTTAATTTCTATATATAAATCCAATATACATTTTATTTACGGAATAAAATAAAAACTTAAATTTATAATTATTAAATTTTAATTTATTATGGTATTTTATAATCAGTTTCAAATTTATGTAAAAGCTAATAAATTAGTTTTTTCTGTAACTAATGCATATTTATTAAAAATTTTAGTTTTATTGCAACTTATATATTTTTACGGTATGGCAATATTATTGTTGCAAATTTATTTGAATGTTAAATATTCCTCAATTTCTTGTTTATCTATTGTAAAATATGTTCCCCATTCTAGTTTTGCTTTTCATAAATATGTATTTATGAGTTTGTTCCACATAAATATTTATTTATCGTAGGAAAATGGATTAAAATTTTTAAAATGATGCTTATTTTGTCATATTTTTGTTTCTGACTAATAAAGTATCATTTAGTATACAGTATCATTTTGAATAACTTAAGCTGAATAATAAAGTATCATTTAGCATACAGTATCATTTTGAATAACTTAAGCTGACCAGTAAAGTATCATTTACCATACAGTATCATTTTGTGTAAGTTAAGCTGACTAATAAAGTATCATTTAGTATACAGTATCATTTTGCATAACTTTAGCTGACTAATGAAGTATCATTTAGTATACAATATCATTTTGAGTAACTTAAGATGACTAATGAAGTATCATTTAGCATACAGTAACTTTTTGAATAATTTAAGCTAACTAATAAAGTGTCACTTAGCATACGGTATCCTTTTGAATAGCGTAAGCTGAATAATACCGTATGATTTAGAATACAGTATCCTTTTGAAAGTACTTAGTCTGACTTCAAAAGAAGAGACTGAAATGAAGCTACTTTCTAATTGGAAGATGTCTTTTAAAATATTGGCGAGTATGTTGATGATGACACAGATATATTATTGAATAGGTTTAATTCAATTGGAAAAATTACAATTTGATGCAACTTAACTCTTTACAATTTGATGCAACTTAACTTATGCCTCTGCTATTCTCCAGAGAGCCAGCCAATTGGCCATCAAGCCATCATTTAATTTGGAAATAAAAAATCAGTAGCATCTAAGTTGTCATAAAAGGTAATATCAAAATCGCAATATTAAGTATTCAAACGGGTTGAATTATTTGTAAGATATATTTCCATTTTTAATACAAGCAATCCATTTATAATACAAATATTCAAAATTTACTTTGTTCCAAATACAATACAATTTATAATATTCCAAATTTACTTACTACTCCAAACTTTGTTAAATTCCAATTTCATTTTTGTTTTTTTCTTACTTAATAAAGCAGAAAAAAAATTTCGACTATTACAAAATTTACATAAAACTATTATAATGAATCTGAAATGCGAATCGAAAAATTCCAAATTAATAACGGTTGTTTACGCCTCGACTCTGAGTCATACTCAGATTCCAGAAAAGCAATAAGATGGTCCTGGACTTCTCAAAAAAAAAAAAAAAAAAAAAAAAACCAAGAGTTGCCGAGAAATAACAATAAAAATCGCTTTCGCATAGCTAAGGAGATATATTTAAAAAATATATCGCAGGCTGAAATTCTCGAGAATTTCATACCCAAAACTTGGAAGATGATCTATGCAAAATGGGTCTTTTCATAGAAACTGAACGCGATAACATATATGAACGAATACCACACCGATCTGCAACAAAACTGTTATGTCGCAAACAAAACACGGCAGAAGACGTCGCCTGCCTTGGATTCTTAGAGGAGAAATATTTCGTATTTTCTTCTCGTTTTATAGCAATTCTGATGCCTCTGTATTGTTTCTGAAGCATTTTCGGTTTTCGAAAACAGCGGGAGGATCTTTTGAACTTATTCACATAGAAGCTTTATTGCAGATGTGAAAAATGTTGGGATTTTTTTTTCTTTTTCATATCGTTAGGGTACATTTCTTTGAATTTAAAAGAAAGATTTATGGGGGATCTGTCTTAGAGAAAAAAAAGAGATCCTAGAGCATTTATAGGGAAAAAAGGATGAGTTTAATATTTTCATAAATATTCTTTTTCGGTTTTTTTTTTTGGAAACTAAAAACTTTTTGTTTGTTTCTTGAAAGAAATTTCAAGTATTCAAACGTCATATTGCAAATGATTGTTAAATAAGTCTTCGAGTGAAAATGCTGAAATATCTTCCCTGTAAGATATTAAGTATACTAATACAATTTGGAATTAATAAATTTAAAATTAAGTTAAATATTACTTTTTTTCTTGAAAGAAAAGTCTTGTATTAATACGTCTGATTGTTTGTTTAGTTTCCGCTCTACGGTCATCTTGGTCACACCAGGGCTAAACAGACCGACACGTACAGTTTAAAGTGGATTCCGAACAACTACACACATCCATGTAACCACCAAGATTCGAGCTGTGGTGGTAGCCAAGTCGAAGTCGTGGTAGCCTAGACCAGAGCGCTGCCCAATTGGCCATCAGGCCGCCATTTAATTTTGAAATGAAAATCAGAAGCATCTGTAATAGTAGTATCTGTCATAAAAATGAAATCTAATAATATAATAATCAGTAGCTTTTGTCATAAAAATAATATCTAATAATCTAATAATCAGTAGCATCTGTCATAAAAGGCAACATTATAATCGCAATACAAAGTATTCAAACTGCCTGAATAATTTATAAGATGTATTTCCATTTTTACACAAGTAATCCATTTATAATACAAATATTTCAAATTTTTAGGGATAACATTTCGTTATTTCGTAAAATTACAATTTCCTTTTTGCTTTCTTTTTACTTAATAACGCAGAAGGAAAATTTCGACTTTTACCAAATTTATATAAAACTATTATAATGAATCTGAAATGCGAACCGAAAATTCCAAACTAATAACGGTTGCTTACGCCTCAACTCTGAGCGCTACTCAGATCACAGAAAAGCAATCAGAAGGTCATGGCCCTCTCCAAAAAAACAAGCTGCCGAGAAATAACAATAAAAAATTGCTTTCGCAGAGCTAAGGAGATATATTTAAAAAAATATGTCGCAGGCTGAAATTCTCGAGAATTTCATATCCAAAACTTGGAAGATGATATGAGCAAAATGGGTTTTTTCATAGAAACTGAACGCCATAGCATATATGAACGAATACCACACCGATCTGCGACAAAACTCGTATGTCGCAAACGAAACACGGCAGAAGACGTCGCCTGCCTTGGATTCTTGGCAGACGAGAGGAGAAATATTTCGTATTTTTTCTTCTCGTTTTATGGCTTGAATTGCCATAAAACGAGAAGAAAAAACGACGCCTCTGTATTTGTTCTGAAGCAATTTCGGTTTTCGAAAACAGCGGCAGGATCTTTTGAACTTATTCACATGGAATCTTTATTGCAGATGTGAAAATTGTTGGGATTTTTTTTCATATCATTACGGTACAATTCTTTGATTTTAGAAGAAAGATTTATGGGGATCTGTCTTCGAGAAAAGAAAAGGAGATCCTAGAGATTTATAAGGGAAAATATGGGAGGAATTCAATATTTTCATAAATATTGTATTCTTTTTTTTTCCTGAAAATTGAAACTTTTTTTTTTGAAAGAAATTTCAAGTGTTAATGCTTTTGATTGCAAATGAATGTTAAATAAGTCTTCAAATCAAAATGTTGAAATATCTTCTCTATAAGATATTAAATAAACTAATACTATTTGGAATTAATTTAAATATAACTATTTTTTGAAAGAAATTTCTAGTATTAATACGTCTGATTGTTTGTTTAGTTTGTCACTCTTCGGTCATCCTGTGAACACGAGGGCTAAACAGACAGAGACCTACAGTTTAAAGGGCATTCCGAACCACTACAAACATCCATACCCCTGCCAGGATTTGAACCTGAAGTCTGTCGTACCAATGGCCAGAGTGCTAGTCAATTGGCCGTCAGGAATCCATTTAAAATTGGAATTAAATATCAGTAGCATCGATAATAGTAGCATCTGTCATAAAAATAATATCTAATAATCAGTAGCATCTGTCATAAAAATAATATCTAATAATCAGTAGCATCTGTCATAAAAATAATATCTAATAATATAATAATCAGTAGCATATGTCATAAAGGGCAATATTAAAATCGCAATACAAAGTATTCAAACGGGCTGAATAATTTATAAGGTGT
>BPLQ01007843.1:0-50418 GCA_021605075.1 Caerostris darwini
ACAAGTTTGCTCGTGTTACATAGATGTGAGTATTGCAATGTGGAGAGCAAATACTCAATAAGAAACTTCATAAATTTTACGATACATGTGATAGCATTTTAAGACTTACAATAACAATAACAGGCAGTGGGATGTTTTTAGTAATCTTATTGATAATAAGAGTTAAATAATTTTATCAGTGACAGAAAATGTGATTTAGCAAAGAAACAGAGCATTATGGGTGAGTTACAAAATATTTTATTTATTTTGTACAGATTTCCGCACAAATCTAACTTATCTAATCAAACTTAGCAAATCTCTTTATTATGATTGATTTCATTAAAAGTGTAAAACTAAAAACAAATATTTTAGAGAAAAAAACCTTTCTAAAATAAAATTTCAACGCAAACATAAGCATACACAAATAAACTTCTGATTTTTCCAAAGACCCTAGATGTATAAGTTTCTCCTTCCTGTATAAGAATAATTTCATATTCAAATAATTTTTTCCTTCATTCAACTCTACTGGTCTCAAATTATGATGCTTTTTTTTTCAGCAATAGTAACAATTTGTCCACATTAAACATTTGAAAACATGTTTTTTTTTTTCTATTTTAAATTCAAATTGTTGCATCACTGTCAAATAACTTTGTACACCATCATTAAAAACACATGCGTAGCAATTTGTGCAATTTTCATACCATATCCAGAAGTTTTAGGACAATATTGCTGAATTATCGAGTTTATCAATTCATTCAACTTTTGTGTTTTCCCTCCAAGACACTGTTTTGGCAGCTTAAGGTTTGATAAATCTGTAAAAACTGGTCTTATAACATCCTTAATAGCTTCTGATAACAGAGTTTGGCGTTGATGGTCTGAAACAGTATTGTTGGACACAATATTATTATATGCACACCAAGTTTATGATAATTTGTGGCAAAATCAATTCACTGGTTCATCCTCTGTCTTGCTCGTATGATCCTAGACAATCTAGGCAGCTTTACATTTATTAGCGACACTATGACAGTTTCCACAGATGGCCTTTCCACAATAAGACGCTAATTTATGAATTACGCTGACAGTCAGTCTTCCTTTGCCCCAACAGTTTTAACGTTAGAAAGATTCTTTTATGCTAGACTGTTTTTTATTTTTCTTAATATTGTGCCCATTTTTTTCTGAAAGCGACCAACACACTCTACTTTTTCATTCCATATGGCCTTTTTTTCGCAAAGAGCATGAAATTTCTTAAAATAAAAATCATCAATATATTGTAGATATTTGACACCATGCAGTACCTCTCATCTCTAAAAAATTCTAAGCAATACCTCCACTTCCATTTGACCAGAAGAGCCATATTGGTTTCTTTTACATATCGGTTTATTTCTAATTAATCACATTTGTATACTTTGGTCCAAATTTGGCCCCTTTATAAGAGTCACAACTTTTACGGAATACAGACATTACTTTACAAAATACAGACATTACAAACAGTGTTACAATTCATATTATCTTCTTTTCCAACTGTTATTCTCATACTCTCTATTGCAACTTGTTTCGTGAAATAAACAAACTTCTTGTTGATCGTGTCATATTATGGCTGGAGTATTAAGCGCGGTAGACTCATCAACATGTAAAATGTTTTAATGGATTGTAGCTTTGCTCAATATAACGTCCCCTTCCTGACCTTCTGTTAACTGTCTAAACACTGTTAATATCGTATTTTTTCCCACCATCCATTTCACACGTTATACGTTAGCTAATTTCATATTATACATTAGCTAAAAGTAAAGATTGAGTTGCAATTTTTATAGAAGGAACCAAACACAAGCTGATATATAAAAAATATTTTAGTAAATTTACAATACTTTATTTTACAATAAATACTTTTCTGTTGAAATCTTTTTTGAAGTCAAATATTTTTACTATATGTTTGACATTTTTATTTTAAGAAATAAACAGGACGCATGAATGTTGAACAGTTTCAAACAATTTTTATCAAAATATATTTTTACAATCGTAATAAATAATTTTCATGTGTCATCTTCTTTGAAGTCAAATAATCCTGCTATATGTTTGTCGTTTTTATTTGAAGACATAAACAAGACGTATCAATGTTAAACAGCTTCAAAAAATTTTATCAAAATATATATTTTTGCAATCGTAAGTAAACCATGCGAGCTTAAAATATTGCAATATTTGTATTCTATTTCTGGAAAAAATACTATACCAAAAATCTGGACATTTTAAAAGTTTTCTCCAACTCATCCGGTTTTTGTGTTGTCTAGTAAAGAACAAAAATATTTTAGGAACACCTTTTTTCATCCAAACGCTATCTTTTCCATTTCCTGAATAAAAATATTTACATATCCTCTAGTGCATAGCAGAAATATCACATTTTAAAAGTAAGTACTTTTTGGAGATCGGAGGTTTCAATATTTTAACATCTACTAAAGACAAGACCAGAAATTGCGTTCAATGGCCTTTCGAAGATGGAAGGCGTTTGCTTTTTGCGATAACCATCTCGATCTCATTGGGTAGAGTAGAGTAGAGTAGTTTTTCCCCAAAAGGAAACCGGAATTCGATATTCCAATCTCATTTCGAACGAAAATGGAAAAGTTTTGCAAAAGATTTCATTTTGTCGTTGGTCTCCATTTTAAGCGAGAAATTAAAACTTCGTTTGTGATTCTTGGTGCAGATTTTTCTTTTTTTTTTCTGGAATATTTTCAAACAGATTTTCAATTTTTCCATTTTCTGATTCAAAAATTTCCTAAAATGTTCCTTAATGGGTTTTTTTTTTGCAATGAAAGTGGCCACAAAAGAAGATGTACCTTCAAGTCGTATATGGTGGCATAGAATTTACAACATTTAAACATTTTTGCAACAATTAATTTATTCAAATCGATCTAGTTTATTATATTTTTATTAACAAACTTATGATAAATTTTAGTTTTCATTACATACTTACATAGTTTTGCTTGTTTTATATCATAACTATTTGTTGTTTTAATATAAATAGATAAATCATTAAAATTTTTCTATAATTTGTTATTGAAGCAAGTATAATTATAAAACATATAATCGCTTATTATTCATTACGTTAATTAAACTAAAAAGAAAAAGATTACAGAGAAATTTATAGATTTCTTCTTGTAGTTTTGTATGTTATCATTCTGTTAAAATCTATTTTCTAAGGATAGAAAAAAATGTAAAATAAATGTGTTCTGAAAAATCACACTTTGTATAATTCCTAGTAGATTTTATGAGTAAATTTAGAACTAACTCTGAAACTGTAACATAGAATTTTTTTATCAAAATTTTAATGTTTTTTTTTCTAATTTTTCAAATGGGAGGTTTCGTGAACACATTGTTAAAACATTTAATAGTAAAGAATTGTGCATTGTAAGGATAATGATCACAATGAAAACAAATTATACTCATTATACATTCGTGTTTTTTGTTGCTTAAATATTTTTACTATATGTTTGTCGTTTTTATTTTAAGTCATAAACAAGACGCATCAATGTTGAACAGTTTCAAAAAAATTTTATCAAAATATATATTTCGAAATCGTAAGCAAGCTATGCCAAATCTAAAATATTTCAATGTTTGCATTCTATTTCTGGAAAAATACTATAACACCGAAAATCTGGACATTTTAAAGGTTTTCTCCAACTCATCCGGTATTTTTGTATTGTCTTCCAAAGAATAAAAACATTTCAGGAGCACTTTTTTCGTCCAAATGCAATCTTTTCTATTTCCTGAATAAAAATATTTACATATCCTCTAGTGCATAGTCAAAAATATCGCATTTTAAAAGTAAGTACTTTTGGAGATCCGCGTTTAAATATTTTAACATCTATTAAAGACAGGACCAGAAATTGCGTTCAATGTCCTTTCAAAGATGGAAGGCGTTTGCTTTTTGCGGATAACCATCTCTCGATCTCATTGGGTAGAGCAGAGTAGAGTAGAGTAGTTTTTTCCCCAAAAAGGAAACCGGAATTCGATATTCAATCTCATTTCGAACGAAAATGGAAAAGTTTTGCAAAAGATTTCATTTTTGTCGTCGGTTCTCCATTTTAAAGCGAGAAATTAAAACTTCGTTTGTGATTCTTCATGCAGAATTTTTATTTTGGAATATTTTCAAACAAATTTTTCAATTTATTTTCCATTTTCTGATTCAAAATTTCCAAAAAATGTTCCTTATGGGTGTCTTTGTTGCAATGAAAGTGGCACAAACGAAGATCTACCTTCAAGTCGTATATGGTGGCATAGAATTTCACAATGTTTAAAACTTTTGCAAGAATTAATTTATTCAAATGGATCTGGTTTATTATATTTTCAATAACAGGCTTATGATAAATTTTAGTCTTCTAACATACTTACACAGTTTTTTTTTTTTTTTGGTGTCTATTTGATGTTTTACTGTAGATGGACAAATATTAATGGTTATCGAAGCAAGTACAATTTTAAAGTAAATCTCTTATTATTCGAGTATTGAATGGCCGAGTATCTAGCTCTCTGGTGCTCGGTGCCACAAGTTTCGGGTTCTAATCCCGGTGATGCCATGGATGTTTGTAGTGGTTCGGAATCCTCCTTAAGCCGTAGGTCCCGAACTCATATGACTGTAGAGCGTCAGACTTCTAAGTACAGGGGCTCTATCATAACAGAAGCTGCCCCTTTTCCCTTCACCTAAGAAGGTTTCGGGGGCTTGCTCTAGATTTCTACCAAGTGGGATAAGAAACAGTAACAACAAACTAAAGAGAAAAAGGTACCAGTGACATTTATGGGTCTCTTCTTATAGGTTTGAATTTTATCATTCTGTTGAATTCTATTTTCTAAGAATAGAAAAAAAATATAAAATTAATTTTTTCTGAAGAAACACATTGCCCAGTAGATTTCTATAACTAAATTTAGAGCAAACTCTAAGGCTGAAACACCGAATTCCTTTATTAGAAATGTTTGAATGGGAGATTTCGTCAACACTTTGCAAAAACAATTAATAGTAAAAAAATTGTGTATTGTAAGAAAAATGGTCACATTTTAAAGAAATTATACACATTGTCCATTCGCGTTTTCTTGTTGCCTTTATATTAAAGATTACGGAAAGCCTGTTGATTAATATCAAAGTTGTAAAGTTAGTAAGGTTTTTATATGTATACCGTTTAAAGGTAAATATCAAATTAATTCTGAATTACTCTTAAGTTATTTTGATGATCGTATTCTAAACTTTTCAGACAGGTGTAGCGTTTTTCCCACGGAAAGATTTCTATAGCATTTCTGTTCCTAGGGGAAAGGAAAGTATAACAAGTGCATAACAACAATCTATCACTCAAATTTTACAGCAGTTAAGCAGTATCGTGCATATTTATATTACATGAAAATAGTGTTTTGTACTAATGAGAACAACCCGTCACTCAAATATAATAGCAGATAATCAATATCATGGACAATGAGACGTCATGAAATTAGCGATTGTCTGTTCGACCTTCACAGATCGAAACAATTACAGATGGGACATGGACTACGTCATGAATTGCATCGTTACTGTGATAGTCCAGGTGCTGAGGAAGTAGAGCAAATTGACCACCCTCTCGACGAATTTTCTTAAGGGAGCATTTTGGAAGAAGGACAGAAAAAGATTTCGGCGACGATTCTACAAGAAGTGTTGTTTTGCTTTTTTTCCGAAAGTTATTTAACAGGCTGGAGATTCCGCCTGTTTACAAAGGAGTCCTTTGTGGTTTCATGTATAATGTCATGTGATAATTGGGTTTGCTGCGCGGGTGAATTATATTCGTCGTAGACTCGAGAACTCTAAAAATCTCCGACCTTGGAGTGAACTGCACTTGTGAATCAAATTTAATTCCTTATTTTTCATTTTTTACAAGCATGCGTATATATATATTTTATGCTTGTAAATAAAAATTAAAGTATTCTCATGAACCTAAAAGTAGCCCTCTTCTTGAAGCCGTTATAGGTCTAGTATAGGCCGAAACGTTAAAGAGGGAATCAAACACTTTCAAGTAAATAAATCAGTGTAATTTGAAAGCAATTTTACAAACTTTTCTATGGATTTATCATTTAAACATGTCATAATATTGAGGTAACATAAGATTATATTCTTTAAACCACTTTTTAGAATGGAATTTTGTATAAAAGTAAAAACAAAAACGTTACATAAAATATATTTCAGTAAGATTGCATGTCGAAGTATAACATTAGAAGAAAAACATTTGCACATTCGGAATAAAATCAAAATTTTCATAAATTTTGTTCCATAAAAGTTTTTTTTTACATTATATGGACAAATACTGAAATTTGCTTGCAATATAAAAAATTCTCAATATTTATACATTAAATGAGATTCCGAAACATCGAAAAGAACTTTTACAATCTTAGTCTGAAAAAAAAATTTACATTTCAATAAAAATTTAATTGAGTTATCTAGGTACTTCCACATTAGTCAAGGTAAACTTTCAAACACAGTATTGCTTTTTGAAAGTCAAAGAGAGAGAAAAAAAAGAATTTAAATTTATAACCACACGCTCTGGGGCCGTTTTCAATTTCCGGCCCACTTTTTAACAGTTATTTTTCACCGATGGCGTCTTTCGATTTTATTTTTATAACCAAACGGCATTTCATGGCTTCAGATGAGCTGAAAAGACAGCGAGGGTTTTTATGGAATACGGAATGGCATCGGTAGATGGTGTAGGCAGCAAGTTTGCAGCAAAACTCGACTCGCCCAATGCGGACATAAACATAAAGAACGTTTTGCAGTTAAAGTAAAAGAAAAAAACATAGTTATACGATGAGTTCCCTGATCAATACAGATATAAAAAGAATTCTCCTAAGTGATTCTGGTGCACTCCCAGCAAAAGATTAAATCGAGTCGTATATTATACTCTGAGATACATTTATTTCACTTCTCTTGCGGATTTGATTTTCTTCCTACTTCTTCTCCGATTCATAAAATAAATACTGATTCAAAAGACTTGCTATATCTATTGTTGTACGTATGAAACCCATGAGAAGATTCAGTTTTCTGAACCAAAGAACCATTTTTTTAAAAAGGAATGATATCGATTTTTATATGGAAGATCGGATTTTAGAAAATGTTTCAAAATATTTCGTCTTCAATTGAACTTCAATTTTGACTATCCATATAACTTAAACTTTTTTTATTATTACTTATAGTAGTATAAGGCTAACCAAAATCATTTATGAATTACGTGTTTTTAAATATTTAACTATTTTTGTTATTGGTTTTTATTGAGAATGTAATAAAAAATATTCCAATAAATTTTACTTCACAATTTATACTATTTTAAGTATAATAGTGAAATAAAATCAATCTTGATAATTTAATATTCAGAAATTAAATCTTTTAAAAAACTTTGACTAAACTGTTAATTTAATTAATAACTGTTAATAAACTTGTTAAACTGCGTGCATTTTGTTCACACCATTCATTTCACACGTTATATGTTAGCTAATTCCATATTATATATTAGCTAAGAATAAAGATTGAATTGCAACTTTTAAGGATGGAACCAAATACAAGCTATTATATAAAAAATTATTTTATTAAATTTTCAATACTTTATTTTAAAATAAATAATTTTTCAATTGTCATCTTCTTTGAATTCAATGATCGTGTCATACTATCATTACTATATATTTGTCATTTTTATTTTAAGACATAAACAAGACACATCAATGTTGAAAAGTTTCAAACAATTTTTATCAAAATATATATTTTGCAATCATAAGTAAACCATGGCGAGCTTAAAACTATTGCAATGTTTGTATTTTATTTCTGGAAAAATACTATAACACCAAAAATCTGAACATTTTAAAGGTTTTCTCCAACTCATCCGGTATTTTTGTGTTGTCTAGCAAAAGAACAAAAACATCTTAGGAGCACTTTTTTCATCCAAATGCTATCTTTTCTATTTCCTGAATAAAAATATTTACATATCCTCTAGTGCATAGCCAGAAATATCACATTTTAAAAGTAAGTACTTTTGGAGATCCGCGTTTCAATATTTTAACATCTACTAAAGACAAGACCATAAATTGCGTTCAATGTCCTTCCGAAGATGGAAAGCGTTTGCTTTTTGCGATAACCATCTCATTGGGTAGAGTAGAGTAGAGTAGTTTTTCCCCAAAAGGAAACCGGAATTCGATATTCCAATCTCATTTCGAACGAAAATGGAAAAGTTCATTTTGTCGTCGGTTCTCCATTTTAAACGAGAAATTAAAACTTGGTTTGTGATTTTTGCTGCAATTTTTATTTATTTATTTTTTTTTTAATATTTTTAAACAGATTTTTGAATTTATTTTTCCATTTTCAGATTCAAAATTTTCCAAAAATGTTCCTTATGGGTGTCTTTTTGCAAATGAAAGTGCCACAAAAGAAAAGGTACTACTGTGCCCAAAAAGTAAGACCAGTTTTCAATTTAAATTTCCCGGGCATAAGATATTTCATTTTTTTTTTTTCTTTTTTAGGTTTTTGGCATTATCCTTGACATTTGCAAGAAATTTTATGTCAAAATAGTCATTAGTGCTTGGGTTACGCTTGGTTTTGTGAGATGCTAAAACTGATTTTTAAAATGTCCCTTTAGTCGACTCAAAATGGTGTTTTCGAAGGGTTCTTTTAAGTTTAGAGAATAGCCAGAAGTCGCACGGTCTGAATACGATGGTTGTAGAACGCTATGGATTTCATTTTTGACAAAAAAGTCATGAAGAATCAATGCAGTGTGAACTGACGCATTCAGTGTTTTCGGTACCAATCATGATTTGATGTGTTTGAGGCCCAAAACATCTTTTAAAATGGAATTTTGGAATTCCAGCATCATCAGCAAGGTCTCTAATTGTAAATCGACGGTTTGCAAGCACCAAATATTTAATGTTTTGGACGTGAGTTTCGTCGGTTCAGGTTGAGTGTCGACCAGAGGGCTCTTCATATTCAGCGCGTTCTCTGCCTTCTTTGAACTGTTTTTACCACTTCTAAACGTTTCTTTCCGATATAGGAATGCTCACCGAATGCCTTCTGCAACATTCTATACATTTCCACAAATAAAATGTAACGCAAGTTCTTACTCCATTAATTCAGACAGTTCAAAAATCGCCGGAATCAGTTTTAAACATCTCACAAAACGAAGCATAACTCTAACACTAATGACTATTTTGACATCAAATTTCACACAGATATCAAGGACAGCGCCAACAACCTAAAAAAGAAACAAAATTGAAATAACATATGCCCGGGAAATTTAAATTGAAAATAGATCTTACTTTTTTGGACACAGTAGTAATTTTCAATTGGGATTTTCATTGAAGTCAAATATTTTTATTATATGTTTGTCGTTTTTATTTTAAAGCATAAACAAGACGCATCAAAGTTGAACAATTTCAAGCAATTTTTATCAAAATATATATTTCGCATCGTAAGCAAACCATGGCGAGCTTAAAATATCGCAATGTTTGTATTCTATTTCTGGAAAAAATACTATAACACCAAAAATCTGGACAGTTTAAAGGTTTTCTCCAACTCATCCGGTATTTTTTTGTTGTCTAGCAAGAAAACAAAAATATTTTAGGGCACCTTTTTCATCCAAATGCTATCTTTTCTATTTCCTGAATAAAAATATTTACATATCCTCTAGTGCGTAGTCAAAAATATCACATTTTAAAAGTAAGCACTTTTTGGTGATCTAACTTTTAAATATTTTAACATCTACTAAAGACAAGACCAGAAATTGCGTTCAATGTCCTTTCGAAGATGAAAAGCGTTTGCTTTTTGCGATAACCATCTCGATCTCATTGGGCAGAGTAGAGTAGTTTTTCCCCAAAAGGAAACTGGAATCTCATTTCGAACAAAAATGGAAAATTTCAACAGATTTCATTTTGTCGTCGGTCTCCATTTTAAGCGAGAAATTAAAACTTCGTTTGTGATTCTTAGTGCAGAATTTTTTTTTTATTCTTGGAATATTTTCAAACAGATTTTTCAATCTATTTTCCATTTTCTGATTCAAAATTTTCCAAAAATGTTCCTTATGTGTGTCTTATAGCAATGAACGTGGCAGAAAAGAAGATGTACCTTCAAGTCCTATATGGTGACGTAGAATTTTACAATATTTAAACCTTTTGCAAGAATTGATTTATTCATATGGATCTGGCTTATTATATTTTTAATAACAAACTTAAGATAAATTTTAGATTTCAGCATGGATGTATTTTTCTTGTTATGAAAATGGCTTTTAAAAAAAAAGATGTACCTTCAAGTCGTATATGGTGGCATAGAATTTTACAGTATTTAAACCTTTTGTAATAATTATCTTATTCAAATGGATCTGGCTTATTATATATTTAATAATAAATTTATGAAAAATTTTAGTCTTCATAGCACACTTACATATTTTTTTTTTATTTGTATTGTGGTTATTTGTTGTTTTAATATAGATAAATTATTAATGGAGATAAATTTGTTATTGAAAGTACAATTTGAAATGTATCTATAATATACTTCAATTTGCAATCTTACTAAATATATTCTATGTAGCGTTGTTGCTTTTTTTTTTTTACAAAATTTACACGCTTAAAACTAGTTTGATGAATGCATTTTTAGTTTTACTGCGCTATTATGGAATGTTTAAACGATACAAATCCATAGAAATTTGAAAATTGCTTTCAAATTAAGCTTATTTTGTTTTTTTTAAATTATTTATTAATAGTGTATTTTGTCTCAGTCTATATCAGACCTGTGACGGCTTCAAGAAGGGGGCCAAATCTATACTTTCAGGTTCATGGGAACACTTTTATTTTTATTTACAAGCATTATATATATATATGTATGTATACACAAAACTCGGGTTATTACAAATTATTATTTACAAAGTAATAATTTTTTCTTGTTCTAATGCATCTGGCAAACACGTAGACAGTTGTATTTGATGCCTTAAGGAAAACGCTGCACTGACGTTATTCACTTAATACTACCCAGGAGGTGCGTTTAGCTTGAAGATAAGCTACGGACTCAGAGTAAGAATACCTCCGTAACGCTCTACGATCATGTTAGACCGGGACCTACAGTTTAAAATGAATTATATTAAATCAAAATTCTCAAAGCAATAAAATTAGCGATATAATTTGATTCCCAAGTGCAGTTCACTCCAAGGACGGAAATGTTCAGAATTCTTGAGTCTACGACGAATCTAATTCACCAACCTACTACAAATCTTAATTACCAAATGGCGTGATACACGAAATCCAAAGGATTCACTTTGTGAACAAGTGGAAACTTCAGCCTGTTCAATCTCTTTACAGAAAAAAAGGAAAACAACTCTTCTTGTCGACTTGTCGCAGAACTATCCTTCATCCAAAATCTCCCCTTAAGAAAATCCGTCAAGAGGGAAAGGGAAGCTTCCTTCACTTCTCATTGGAGTGGACACTCCCCGTGCTCTGGTCTATCACCAATCACGATGCAGCAACTCATGCCGTAGTCTATATCCCTCCTGTAATTGTTTCGACCTAAATAGAACGAAAGCAAAATTAAAGCAGTAAAAAAGAATCCTTTTTCAGTATGTTTCAAATTTATAATTATTTTGTACAAAACTTAATTTATTAAATTTCTAATAAAATAAATCTAATTGTAAGAAATATAATTCTAATCAATCTAATTCTAATAAATTCTATTTTTCGAAATATATAATAAATTTATTTTAAAAACAAAAGTTTATTTTTATTTGGTTTTTTTTTTATTATTATTGTAAGGTCTATGTAAGAAAAAAAAATTTCTTAATATCGTTTTAAAATTAATTAAATATTAATGAGAATAATTATTTATATATGAAAAGTAATTTGAAAGAATGCAAGTTCATAATTCCATTTTAAGCGAGAAATTAAAACTTCGTTTGTGATTCTTGGTGCAGAATTTTTTTTTTTTGAATATTTTCAAACAGATTTTTCAATTTATTTTCCATTTTCTGATTCAAAATTTCCCAAAATGTTCTTTACGGGTGTCTTATTTCTGCAATGAAAATGGCTCAAAAGATGTACTTTCTAGTCGTATATGGTGGCATAGAATTTTACAGTATTTAAACCTTTTGCAATAATTAATTTATTCAAATGGATCTAGCTTCTTATATATTTAATAACAAACTTATGATAAATTTTAGTCTTCATAGCATACTTTTTTTGAATATTTTCAAACAGATTTTCAATTTATTCTCCATTTTCTGACTCAAAATTTCCCAAAACTGTTCCTTATGGGTGTCTTTTTTTTTTGCAATGAAAATGGCACAAAAGGAGATGTACCTTCAAGTCGTATATAGTGGCATAGAATTTTACAATATTTAAACCAGGGTGGAGAACCCGCGGCCCGCCTAGAACATTTTTCCGGCCCGTGAGATTTATCACACTTTTACAAAATATATTTATTTTATAATGGCCAAAGTAGTGAAAACCAATGTAGTAAAAAAATATATATTCAAAAATTACTGAAATTATAAGAGAAAATTATATTTGATTTTAAAATAATATTCTCGCGAATATATGACAGATATTGCCTGTTTTATTAATGAGTTTACAGTTATGAGTTTGATGAATAATTATATTCTGCGAATTCATGATGAGTGGAGAAACAAATATTGTTCTGTAAAATAATAAATTTTGACGATTTCATTTTTTTTATTTCGATTATATTTATATATTTTTATATTTCACTTTTAGTGTTATATATTTCTTTACAGTGTGCATTTAGTATCATTATTGTTATATTATCTATGTTGACATGTAAGAATAATAGTAAACACAATAATAATAACTCATTATGTTTCAATTTTTCACTCCAGAAAAATGTGTATTGTGTGTATAAATTTAATATGGGGATATATAATTTTATGTGCGGCCCGCAGAGTTAGGAGACATTTCCAAAGTGGCCCACAAGGTCAATTGGATTGGCCACCCCTGAGTTATATTTTTTGCAATAATTAATTTATTCAAATCGATCTGGCTTATTATATATTAAATAACAAATTTATGATGAATTTTAGTTTTCACAGCCTACTTACATAGTTTTTTTTTGTTTTGTGTCGTGTCTATTTGTTGTTTTAATATAGATAAAATATTAATGGAGATAAATTTGTTATTTGAAGTACAATTTTAAAGCATATAATCACTTATTATTCATATAGGTATTCAAACTAAAGAGAAAAAAGTAACAGGCAAATTTATAGGTTTCTTCTTATGGTTTGAATTTTATCATTCTGTTAAAATCTATTTTATAAGAATAGAAAAAGAAATGTAAAATTAATTTTTTTCTGAAAAATCACACTTAGGATATTTCCTAATAAGATTTTTATAAGTAACATTAGAACTACCTCTGAAAACTGAAACGTAGAATTTTTATTAGAAATTGGAAAATTTTTTTTCTAATTTTTCAAATGGAGATTTCGTCAACACATTCCAACGTAATGTCTTGGCTATACTAGACATATAACCTTGGCACTGAAGAGGACTACTTTCAGGTAAAAATGGGAACGCAACGGGTGTGAAACCCTTTTTTTCATGGGAAAGCTTTAATTTTTTTTACAAGCATTATATACATATAAACAGAACTCTATTTTAAAATGAAATTAAAGATAATTCGATTCACAACCTTAATTATCAAACCTTAATTATCACACGGTGTGATAAACGAAAACAACAAGGGACTCACTTTGTAAATAGGCGGAAAATCGGGCTATTCAGTCCCTTTCAAAGAAAAAAGAAAAACAATACTCTGGTCGACCATTGTAGAACCCTCTCTCTCTCTCTCTTTCACCAAAAATCTTCTTTAAGACAATCTGGTCAAGAGGGGGCTGTAGCTTCCATCATTTCTCTCATTAGAGTGGGCATTTCTCATCGTGTTCTTAACGCCAATCATGACGGGGCAACTCATGGTATATCAATTGGTTATCATTAAATCTCTGTATAGTTGTTTCGACCTGTGAAGGTCGCACAGACGTTTACTACCCTCCCCTGAATCTCATCATACATGATATCGAATATATGTTATCGATTTATTGGAAGTTTGTTCTCATTAGTACAAAGCACAAATTTCGTGTAAATAACTACGCGCAATAAAGTTCGTCTGCTGTCAAAGTTGAGTCATGGGTTTATTATATATTTTTCGCATAGCATACATTCCTCTCTCCTGAGAATGAAATGCTACAATAGTAAAAAATTGTGTATTGTAAGGATAATGGTCACAATGAAAAGAAATTATACACATAGTACATTTGCGTTTTCTGGTTGCTTTTATATCAAAGATTGCGGAAAGCCTGTTGATTAAAATCAAAGTTGTAAAGTTTGTAACTTTTATATGTGTATAACATTTAAAGCGAATAATGAAATTAATTCCGAATTACTCTAAAGTTATTTTGTTGATCGTAATTTAAGTTTTTCATGGAGGTGTAGCATTTTTTCACTGGAAGAAAATATAGTTACTTCTCTATGCCTGAGGGAAAGGAATGTATATTCTTTAACATGTGTATAATAACAACCTCTCACTCAAATTTGGCATCAGATAAACAATACGGTGGATATTTATATTGCATTCAATTTGTGTTTTGTACTAATAAGAACAACTTGTCACTCAACTACGACAGCGGATAATGATTATCATGGGTAGATATGATAAAACCCTGATCGATGAAATTGATCATCGATTGTCTGTTCTTCCTTGTTCGTTTGAATAAATTCTTAATGAAGAACCAATAACAAAATAATTAAATATTTAAAAACATGTAATTCATAAATGGTTTCGTTTTCCTTATACTACAATAAATAGTATTAAAAAAAAGTTAGAGTTGTATGGATAGTCAAAATAACTTTCAATTGAAGAACGAAATATTTTCCAACATTTTCTAAAACCCGATATTCAATATAAAAGTCGATATCATTCTTTTTTTTACAAAATGGCTCTTTGGTTCAGAAAACCGAATCTTTTCCTGAGTTTCATACGAACAACAATAGATATAACAAGTTCTTTTGAATCAATATTTATTTTATGAATCGGAGAAGAAGTAGGAAGAAAATCAAATCCGCAAGAGAAGTGAAATAAATGTATCTCAGAGTATAATATACGACTCGATTTAATCTTTTGCACGGAGTGCGCCAGAATCACTTAGGAGGATTCTTTTTATATCTGCATTGATCAGGGAACTCATCGTATAACTATGTTTTTTCTTTTACTTTAACTACAAAACGTTCTTTATGTTTATGTCCGCATTGGGCGAGTCAAGTTTTGCTGCAAACTTGCTGCCTACACCATCTACCGATGCCATTCCTTATTCCATAAAAACCCTCGCTGTCTTTTCAGCTCATCTGGAGCCATGAAATGCCGTTTGGTTATAAAAATAAAATCGAAAGACGCCATCGGTGAAAAATAACTGTTAAAAAGTGGGCCGGAAATTGAAAACGGCCCCACAGCGTGTGGTTATAAATTTAAATTCTTTTTCTTTCTCTCTCTCTTTGACTTTTAAAAAGCAATACGGTGTTTGAATGTTTACCTTGACTAATGTGGAAGTACTTGGAAAACTCAGATTAAATTTTATTGAAATGTACATTTTTTTTTTCAGAGTAAGAATGTAAAAATTCTTTTCGATGTTTTGGAGTCTCCTTTAATGTATAAATATTGAGATATTTTTCGTATTGCAAGAAGCAAAATTCAGGTTCCTTATGGGTGTATTATAGCAATGAAAGTGGCAGAAAAGAAGATGTACCTTCAAGTCCTATATGGTGACGTAGAATTTTACAATATTTAAACCTTTTGCAAGAATTAATTTATTCATATGGATCTGGCTTATTATATTTTTAATAACAAACTTAAGATAAATTTTAGATTTCATAGCATGGATGTATTTTTCTTGTTATGAAAATGGCACAAAAAAAGATGTACCTTCAAGTCTTATATGGTGGCATAGAATTTTACAGTGTTTAAACCTTTTGTAATAATTATCTTATTCAAATGGATCTGGTTTATTATATATTTAATAATAAATTTATGAAAAATTTTAGTCTTCATAGCATGCTTACATAGTTTTGTTTGTTTTATATAGTGTCTATTTGTTGTTTTAATATAGATAAAATATTAACGGAGATAAATTTGTTATTGAAAGTGCAATTTTAAAGCATATAATCTCTTATGATTCATATAGGTATTTAAACTAACGAAAAAAAAGTTCCAGGGAAATTTGTAGGTTTCTTCTTATGGTTTGAATTTTATCATTCTGTAAAAATCTATTTTATAAGAATAGAAAAAAAAATGCAAAATAAATTTTTTTTCTGAAAAATCGCACGGTATAATTCCTAATAGATTTTTATAAGTAAAATTAGAACTTCCTCTGAAATTGAAACATAGAATTTTTAATTAGAAATTTTAACATTTTTTCTAATTTTTCAAATGGAGATTTCGTCGACGCATTCCAACGTAATGTCTTGGCCTATACTAGACATATAACGCCTTCAAGAAGAGAATCACTTTGAGGTTCATGGGAACCATTTAACTTTTTTTTTACAAGCATTATATACATATAAACAGAACTCTATTTACAAAAAATGAAATTAAAGATAATTTGATTCACAACCTTAATTATCATATCTTAATTATCACGCGGTGTGATAAACGAAACAACAAGGGGCTCACTTTGTAAACAGGCGGAAAATCGGGCCTATTCAGTCCCTTCAAATAAAAAAAGACAAACAATACTTCTGGTTGACTCATCGTAGAACTCTTTCTCTCTCTTCTTCAACAAAAATCTTCTTTTATGACAATCTGTCAAGAGGGGGGCTCAGCTTCCCTCATTTCTCATAGGAGTAGACATTTCTCATCTCGTGTTCTATCACCAATCATGATGGGACAACTCATGTTATATCAATTGGTTGATATTAAATCTGTAACAGACGTTTGCTAATTTCCTGAATCTCATTATACATGTTACCAAATATCTGTTATCAGATTTGAGTGACAAGTTGTTCTCATTAGTACAAAGCCCAAATTTCATGTAAAATAACTACACGCAATAAAAAGTTCGTCTGCTGTCAAATTTGGTGGTGGTTTTATTATGTACTTGTCAAAAATATAGATTCCTCTCTCCTAAGAATGAAACGCCAAAACTCTTCTCGTGAAAAAATGCTACAATAGTAAAAAATTGTGTATTGTAAGGATAATGGTCACAATGAAAAAGAAATTATACTCATAGTTCATTCGTCTTTTTCTTTGTTGCTATTATCAAAAGATTGCGGAAAACCTGTTGATTAAAATCAAAAGTTCATAACTTTTTATATATGTATAGCATTTAAAGCGAAAAATCAAATTAAAAAGTGGGCCGGAAATTGAAAACGGCCCAGAGGCGTGGTTATAAATTGAAATTCTTTTTTTTTTTCTCTCTTTGACTTTCAAAAAGCAATACGGTGTTTTGAAAGTTTACCTTGACTTTAATGTGGAAGTACCTAGAAAACTCAGATTAAATTTTATTGAAATGTACAATTTTTTTTTTTTTCAGAGTAAGAATGTAAAATATCTTTTCGATGTTTTTGAATGTCATTTAATGTATAAATATTGAAATATATTTTGTATTGCAAGTAAAATTCAGTATTAGCCCATATGATGTAAAAATAGCTTTGATGGAAACAAATTATAAAAACTTTGATTTTATTTCGAATGTGCTAATGTTTCTTCTCCTACTTTATACTTCGATTGGAATTTTACTGAAATATATTCTATGAAACGTTTTTTGCTTTCTATCTTACAAAAATTTACAAAATTATATTAAATGAATATATGAAATTTTTTTATCAAATTCTTAACATATTAAATTATCAAGAAGGATTTCATTTCACTATTATACTTAAAATAATATAAAATTTGAAGCAAAATTTATTGAAATATTTTTATTAAATTTTTAATAAAAAAAAACCAATAACAAAAAGAATTAAATATTTAAAAACACGTAATTTATAAATGGTTTCTTTTTTTTCTTATAAAACTATAAGAAATAAAAAAATTTCGGGGGTTGTATGGATAGTCAAAATAACTTTCAATTGAAGAACGAAATATTTTCCAACATTTTCTAAAACCCGATCTTCAATATAAAATCGATATCAATTTTTTTAAAAGAAACCGAAACCCGGTTCAGAAAACCGAATCTTTTCATGGGTTTCATACGTACAACAGGTGCAACAAGCCTTTGAATCAGTATTTATTTTATGAATCGGAAGAAGTAGGAAGAAAATCAAATCAGCAAGAGAAATGAAATAAATGTATCCTCAGAGTATAATATACGACTCGATTTAATCTTTTGCTTGGAGTGCACCAGAATCACTTAAGAGAATTTTTTTATATCTGTATTGATCAGAGAACTCATCATATAACTATGTTTTTTCTTTTACTTAACTACAAAACGTTCTTTTATGTTTATGTCCGCATTGGGCGAGTTGAGTTTTGCTGCATACACCATCTACCGATGCCATTCCGTATTCCATAAAAGTTCTTCGCTGTCTTTTCAGCTCATCTGGAGCCATGAAATGCCGTTTGGTTATAAAAATAAAATCGAAAGACGCCATCGGAGAAAAATAACTGTTAAAAAGTGGGCCGGAAATTGAAAACGGCCCCAGAGCGTGTGATTATAAATTTAAATTCTTTTTTTTCTCTCTTTGACTCTTTCAAAAAGCAATACGGTGTTTGAAAGTTTACCTTGACTAATGTGGAAGTACCTAGAAAACTCAGATTAAATTTTATTGAAATGTAAGTTTTTTTTTTCAGAGTAAGAATGTAAAAATTCTTTTCGATGATTTGGAATCTCCTTTAATGTATAAATATTGAGATATTTTTCGTATTGCAAGAAGCAAAATTTAATATTAGTCCGTATGATGTAAAAATGGCTTTGATAGAAAAAAAGTTATGAAAAGTATGATTTTATTTCGAATGTGCAAATGTTTTTCCTCTAATGCATAGATATAACTTAACTATAATGTATATATAATATACTTCGATTTGCAATCTTACTGAAATATATTCTATGTGGCGTTTTTGCTTTTTTTTTTTTTTACAAACATTTACATGCTAAAAAGTAATTTGATGAATGCATTTTTAATTTACTAGACTATTATGGAATGTTTAAACGATAAATCCATAGAAATTTGTGTAAAATTGCTTTAGAATTAAGCTGTTTTTTATATAAAATTATTTATTAATATTGTATTTTGTCTCGGTCTATATTAGACCTGTAACGGCTTCAAGAAGAGGGCCAAATCTATACTTTCAGGTTCATGGGAACACTTTTATTTTTATTTACAAGCATTATATATATGTATGTATACACAAAACTCGGATTATTACAAATTATTATTCAAAAAGCAATATTTTTTTTTTTTGTTCTAATGCAGCTGACAAACACGTATACAGTTGTCTTTGTTGCCTTAAGGCAAGCTCTGCACTGAGGTTACTCCCTTAGTACTACCCATTAGGTGCGTGTAGCTTGAAGATAAGCTACGGACTCGGGGTGACAATACCCCCTAAAGCAATAAAATTAAAGATATAATTTGATTCACATATGCAAATCACTCCAAGGACGGAGATTTTCAGAATTATTGAGTCTACGACGAATCTAATTCACCGGTCTACGGCAAACATTAATTATCACACGATGTGTTACACGAAACCCAAAGGCTTCACTTTGTAAACAAGTGGAAACTTCAGCCTGTTCAATCTCTTTACAGAAAAAAAAGAAAAACAACACTTTTTGTCGACTCGTCGCAGAACTGTCCTTCTCCCAAAATCTCCCCTAAGAAAAGTCGTCAAGAACGAAAGGGGAGGGGGTCAGCTTCTTTCTCTTCTCATTGGAGTGGACACTTCCTGTGCTCTGGTCTATCACCAATCACGATGCAGCAAATTATGCCGTAGTCTATATCCCACCTGTAATTGTTTCGACCTGAATAGAAAGAAAGGAATATTAAATCTGTAAAAAAGATCCTTTTTCAGTATGTTTCAAATTTATGATCAATTTTTACAAAACTTAATTTATTAAATTTCTAATAAATTTCTATAAATTCTAAATTACTAATAAAATTCATCTAATTGTAATAAATGTAATTCTAATCAATCTAATTCTAATAGATTCTGTTTTTTTTAAATATTTAATGAATTTCTTTTAAAAACAAAAGTTTATTTTTATTTGGTGCCTTTTTTTTTAATTTTTATTATAAGCTTTTTGTAAGAAAAAAAAAAGTTACTTCATATCGTTTTAAAACGATAATTTTTTAACATTAATTTTTTAAACAATAATTTTTTTTTTGTTCTAAGGCAGCTGATAAACACGTATACAGTTGCCTTTGTTGCCTTAAGGCAAGATCTGCACTGATGTTACTCCCTTAGTACTACCCATTAGGAGCGTGTAGCTTGAAGATAAGCTACGGACTCGGGGTAACAATACCCCCTAAAGCAATAAAATTAAAGATATAATTTGATTCCCAACTGCAGTTCACTCCAAGGACGGAGATTTTCAAAATTCTTGAGTCTACGAGGAATCTAATTCACCGGTCTACGAACCTTAATTATCACACCAAGTGATACACAAAACCCAAAGGATTCACTTTGTAAACAAGTGGAAACTTCAGCCTGTTCAATCTCTTTACAGAAAAAAAGAAAAACAACACTTCTTGTCGACTCGTCGCAGAACTATCCTTCTCCTAAAAACTCCCCTGAAGAAAATCCGTCAAGAACGAAAGGGGAGGGGTCAGCTTCCTTCGCTTCGCCTTGGAGTGGACACTACGCGTGCTCTGGTTTATCACCAATCGCTATGTAGCAACTCATGCCGTAGTCTATATCCCACCTGTAATTGTTTCGACCTGAATAGAAAGAAAGCAAAATTAAAGCAATAAAAAAATCCTTTTTCAGTATGTTTCAAATTTATAATTATTTTGTACAAAACTTAATTTATTAAATTTCTAATAAATTGCTATAAATTCTAAATTTCTAATTAAATTAAACTAATTGTACTGAATGTAATTTTAATCAATCTAATTCTAATAAATTCTATCTTTCTAAATATTTAATAAATTTCTTTTAAAAACAAAAGCTTATTTTTATTTAGTGTTTTACTTTATTATTATTATTATAAGCTTTTTGTAAGAAAAAAAAGTTACTTCATATTGTTTTAAAACTAATTAAATATTAAAGAGAATAATTATTTATATCTGTAAAGTAATTTGAAAGAATGCAAATTTTTTAAATCAAAGCCTCATAAATCGACTTAAAAAAGTGGCCAAAGAGTTAATAACTTTATAAATTCAACTTATAAAATATATCCCAAGAAATTTATTTTACATTTAAAATAACAAATATATTAATAAAGCATCTTAGCCTGAATGAAGCAATTAAGCCTGGACAACGTTCTGAATAGTAAACGCACTTCATCGATAACGGATATTTCAACGCCATATGATTGTTATAATTTTAAAATAATTTAAATTTTCATTTCTCTCGTTCTTTGATAGTTTAAAATGAGACATTAAAGAACTCAAAAGTAAATTCAAATAAAATAAATAACTCAAAAATAAATAAAAATAAAATAAATAACTCAAAAATAAAAAAAAATTCCAAACAGAAATTTTCTCTCAAAAATAATCATATATATTTTGCAAGTTTGATATAAAATATATGAAATATAAAGAAAGCAAGATTAAAGTAGTAAAAAACAATAGCTATTTCAGCATGTTTCAAATATATAATTATTTTGTACAAAACGTAATTTAATAAACGTGAATTTCTGCTATGAACAAAAGTTTATTATTTTTATTTGGTGTTTGTTTTTATTATAAGCTATTTTTTAAAAAAAGTTACTTCCTATCGTTTAAATAATAAGGAAAATAAGTATATTATGTCTGAAAACTAATTTGAAAGAATGCAAGTTTTTTAAAAATTATTTTATAGGAATATAAATTTTGTAAAGGAAAGTCTCAGAAATCAACTTAAAAAGGTATTCAGTTGTAACTAAGAGTTAATAACTTTATAGACTCAACTTATCAAATAGATCTTAAGCAATTTATATTACATTTAAAAGAACAAACACATTTACAAGGAAACCAAGCCTAAAAGAAGCAATTAAGTCTGGACGAAGTTCTTGATAGTAAACAGCCTTGTCTTTACTTTCCCATTCACACACACATATCAACCCCATATGATCTAACTTTTCCAAGGAATGTCCTACCATTTGAAACCGAGCGAGAATTTCAACTAAATAATCTGGGCAGGGAGAAAACCTCGGCCTCGAAATGTCTCTCCAGGGCAAAATTCCATCCAACTCTTGCGAGAACCGTCGGAATAACTGGACGGAAGGCCATTAAGCAGCCCGCCTGAAGACATCCCATATGAATGAAAGATGGTTTCATTCTCTCTTCACAGCAGCCACATCAAATGACCATTTATCTTAAGCTAAATATCATTTACTTCCCAAGCCATTCATTTCCCCAGCCTTTGCTCCACAGTCAAGTCAATGGATGATGGGATTCGATTCAGGCTGTTGGTTTTCGGAATGCGTGAGGTTATTGTTTCGAATATCTCGATCGTTAACATCAATTTATTACTTAAAAGATTTAATAATTTTTGGCGCCGTTTCATGAACTAAGCAGTCGTATGAAAAAAGAAATGATCAATTGTTTAAAATGAATAACATTAAAAATTAAATAATTTTAATGGATGATAAAAGAAACTGATTACTTATCATGAATTTTCATTAATTGACATAAAATATTTTAGATTTTTATTACGCTTCGACAGAAATATATGTCTGGTAACAGAAAAGAAATATCAAGTTAATAGAGACATCTTTGTTTTTTTAGACACTTTTAAATTAAATGTCTTCAACACTGGTAAATATATGGTAAATTACATGTCTTGAATACTTCAATACTTCTTTACTTATTAAAAATTAAATTATATTTTTATTTTCTGTATTATTTTTAAGTTGTCACAAGTCTAATTCAATCTTAAATAAACTTGTGCTTTTTTAATTAAGAGTTTAGTATTAATAATGTTCATGTTTATTATTGATAATATTAATGTTTAAAACACCAAATTGTACAATAACAACTAATAAAATGACTTTAAAAAACTTATCAAAAGAAACAAAATGTTAATAAAAAATTAACTATCAAAATTTGAAAAGAAAAGATTTAGAATCATATTAATTATATGAATTCAGAATTCAGTCCAATAAAAATATATCCTAAGAAATTTATTTTACATTTAAAAGAACAAACACATTAACAAAGCATCTAAGCTTAAGCGAAACAATTAATCCTGATCGAAGCTTTTGATAGTAAACACACTTTCCTAAGCCTTGTGTTTACTTTCCCCTCCACACACACTTATCAACCCCATATGAACTAAATTTTCCAAGGAATGTCCTAGCATTCGAAACTGAGCGAGAATTTTAACTAAATAATCAAATTATGGAGAATGCCTCGGCCTCGAAATGTCTCTCCAGGGCAAAATTCCATCCAACTCCTGCGAGAACCGTCGGAACAGCTGGATGGAAGGCCATTAAATAGCCCGCCTGAGGATATGCCATATGAATGAAAGATGGTTTCATTCTCTCTTTACAGCAGCCACATCAAATGACCATTTATCTTAAGCTAAATATCATTTACTTCCCCAGCCTTCCACCTTTTGGTCCACAGTCAAGTCGATGGATGATGAGATTTGATTCAGGCTGTTGGTTTTTGGAATGCGTGAGGCTATTTCATGCGTTCGGCTAGTGTATTTGTTTCACTTTAAAAATTGTTCATTACATATTTTATATTATCTAAAAAATTTATAAAAATAAGCAATTCTTTCTAAATATTACTTCTAATCAAAATATTATTTTCTAAATCATATCTCTTAACAGAGTTTATAACACAAAGTACACTTTAAAATACTATTTCGTGAAATTGTTGGAAAAACACAATGAGCAGTTTTAAACATTTACTTTGGAAAAAAACTATATTTTCTACTAAATCACTTCATTTCCATTTTGAAGACGATTTTACAAAATTCCTCCCACCAAAACCGAACTCAGTTTTTATTTTCCACCAACTTCCATTTCTAATCGGCGCCTATGGCAACGCCCCCTGGCGGCTTTTTTCAGCCAGAAACGATTTGAATAATTTGTCACCTAATGGATACAAATTTTCTTTCTCTTCCGAAAAATTCGACTCAATTTTTTTCTTCTTCACTCTATCTTTTCTTTTATCTTTTTTGGCCACACAAAAATACCAAACGATATCAGCGGGTAATGAGTCGGGTGCCAATTATGGCGGTCCTGTGCGTTCGAATTTGATGTAAATTTCGTTTTGCCTTTCTAATCGTTTGCTGGGGGAAAGAACTATTCCTAGAGAATTTTCGAATTCTTATTCAAAAAGTTGGGAAGAATTTTTTTTTTCCTGTGCTACGACGGAGCCATGGATTTAATCTAATTTTGTTTTTATTTATCGTTTGCTTTTCGTGGCGGAGAATATCTTAAAAGAATAAAAAAATGCAACTTAATAGCAAAAATGCAGAGTAAATATAATTTTAGTTAGAATAACTGAATTTCTTTACGAGAGGGTGTACATAATTTTCAATGAAGGAAATGATGTCGAAAATAATAAAAAAAAATATAACGGAGGTGAGGAGAAAGTCAGATATTGTTATATTTTTTAGAGAATAAAAACTATACTTGATGTTCTGAAAGATAAAATTAAATTAGTTTTTACTAATGCCAGTTTAAAATTATAAAAGTTAGCAATGCAATAACATTCAAATTTCATATAATTTATTGAGTTAAACTGGAAAATATTACGATTAATTTAATTTCTGTGAAAAATATTTTTATATGTCTGTATGAAAATATATTATGGGTCTGATATATTTATTTTAATCTGTAGCTTCTTTTGTGATTGTTTTTTTGTTTGTAGTAGATTTGTAGATATGAAGATTGCAATTTGGAGAATAAATACTCAATAAGAAATTTCACAAATTTTATGATACGTGTGATAACATTTTAAGACTTATAGAAACTTTTTCTTAGAAATATAATGCGAGTGCAAGGTCAATAGTACATACTTGAGAGTCAATAGTACATAGTACAATAGTATGGAATATATGGATAGTATAATATAGAATATATGGACATGGTATAGTATGTTAGTATATATGGACAATGGTATAGTATGAATAGTACAATTGCACAATGTCCAAACAAGGCTGCTCATGTTACATTGATGTGAATATAGTAATTTGAAAATAAGTAATCAATAAGAACTTTCATTTTTTTATACGTGTGATAGCATTTTAAGACTTACAGTAAGTTTTTCTTAGAATTATAAATGCATGTGCATTTTTCTTAGAAATATAATGCGAGTGCAAGTTCCATACATAGTACAATGGTATAGTATGCATGGACAAGACCCATACAAGTTTGCTCGTGTTACATAGATGTGAGTATTGCAATGTAGAGAGCAAATACTCAAGAAGAAACTTCATAAATTTTACGATACATGTGATAGCATTTTAAGACTTACAATAACAATAACAGGCAGTGGGATGTTTTTAGTAATCTTATTGATAATAAAAGTTAAATAATTTTATCAGTGACAGAAAATGTGATTTAGCAAAGAAACAGAGAATTATGGGTGAGTTACAAAATATTTTATTTATTTTGTACAGATTTCCGCACAAATCTAACTTATCTAATCAAGCTTAGCAAATATCTTTATTATGATTTCATTAAAAATGTAAAACTAAAAACAAATATTTTAGAGAAAAAAACCTTTCAAAAATAAAATTTCAACACAAACATAAGCATACACAAATAAACTTCTGATTTTCGAAAGACCCCAGATGTATAAGTTTCTCCTTCCTGTATAAGAATAATTTTTATTCAAATAATTTTTTCCTTCGTTCAACTCTACTGGTCTCAAATGATGATGCTTTTTTTTCAGCAATAGTAACAATTTGTCCACATTAAACATTTGAAAACATGCTTTTTTTTCTATTTTAAATTCAAATTGTTGCATCACTGTCAAATAACTTTGTACACCATCATTAAAAACACATGTGTGGCAATTTGTGCAATTTTCATACCATATCCAGAAGTTTTCGGACAATATGCATTCAACTTTTGTGTTTTCCCTCCAAGACTGTTTTATCAGCTTAAGGTTTGATAAATCTGTAAAAACTGGTCTTATACATCCTTAATAGCTTCTGATAACAGAGTTTGGCGTTGATGGTCAAAAGCAGTATTGTTGGACACAATATTATTATATGCACACCAAGTTTATGATAATTTGTGGCAAAATCAATTCACTGGTTCATCCTCTGTCTTGCTCGTATGATCCTAGACAATCCAGGCAGCTTTACATTTATTAGCGACACTATGACAGTTTCCACAGATGGCACTTCCACAATAAGACGCTAATTTATGAATTACTCTGACAGTCAACAACAGTGCTTTGCCCCAACAGTTTTAACGTTAGAAAAATTCTTTTATGCCAGACTGCTTTTTATTTTTCTTAATATTGTGCCCATTATTTTCTGAAAGTGACCAACATACTCTACTTTTACATTCCATGTGGCCTTTTTTTAGCAAAGAGCATGAAATTTCTTAAAATCAAAATCATCAATATATTGTAGATATTTGACACCATACAGTACCTCTCATCTCTAAAAAATTCTAAGCAATACCTCCACTTCCATTTGACCAGAAGAGCCATATTGGTTTCTTTTACATATCTGTTTATTTCTAATTAACCACTTTTGCATACTTTGGTCCAAATTTGGCCCCTTTATAAGAGTCACAACTTTTACAGAATACAGACATTACAGACAGACTCCAATCACGATGCATACATCTACTGGAGAAGTGTGCACTCTTATCTTCTATGTGCCATTCCCACTAGCAGTCTAAAATTCAGTGTTACAATTCATATTATTTTCTTTTCCAACTGTTATTCTCATGCTCTCTATTGCAACTTGTTTCGTGAAATAAACAAACTTCTTGTTGATCGTGTCATATGGCTGGAGTATTAAGCGCGGTAGACTCATCAACATGTAAAATGTTTTAATGGATTGTAGCTTTGCTCAATATAACGTCCCCACCCTGACCTTTTGTTAACTGTCTAAACACTGTTAATATCCTATTTTTTCCCACTATCCATTTCACACGTTATACGTTACCTAATTTCATATTATACATTAGCTAAAAGTAAAGATTGAGTTGCAAATTTTATAGAAGGAACCAAACACAAGCTGATATATAAAAAAATTTAGTAAATTTACAATACTTTATTTTACAATAAATACTTTTCTGTTGAAATCTTTTTTGAAGTCAAATATTTTTACTATATGTTTGATATTTTTATTCTAAGAAATAAACAGGACGCATGAATGTTGAACAGTTTCAAAGAATTTTTATCAAAATATAGTTTTACAATCGTAATAAATAATTTTGCGATAAATAATTTTCATGTGTCATCTTCTTTGAAGTCAAATAATCCCGC
The DNA here is from genome assembly GCA_021605075.1 of Caerostris darwini. Classification (NCBI taxonomy): domain Eukaryota; kingdom Metazoa; phylum Arthropoda; class Arachnida; order Araneae; family Araneidae; genus Caerostris; species Caerostris darwini. The sequence continues at coordinate 27,541 of BPLQ01007843.1, forward strand.
TATATGTTTGTCGCTTTTATTTTAAGACATAAACAAGACGTATCAATGTTAAACAGCTTCAAAATATTTTTATCAAAATATATATTTTTGCAATCGTAAGTAAACCATGCGAGCTTAAAATATTGCAATATTTGTATTCTATTTCTGGAAAAAATACTATAACACCAAAAATCTGGACATTTTAAAAGTTTTGTCCAACTCATCCGGTTTCTGTGTTGTCTAGTAAAGAACAAAAATATTTTAGGAACACCTTTTTTCATCCAAACGCTATCTTTTCCGTTTCCTGAATAAAAATATTTACATATCCTCTGGTGCATAGTCAGAAAAATCACATTTTAAAAGTAAGTACTTTTTGGAGATCGGAGGTTTCAATATTTTAACATCTACTAAAGACAAGACCAGAAATTGCGTTCAATGCCCTTTCGAAGATGGAAGGCGTTTGCGTTTTGCGATAACCATCTCGATCTCATTGGGTAGAGTAGAGTAGAGTAGTTTTTCCCCAAAAGGAAACCGGAATTCGATATTCCAATCTCATTTCGAACGAAAATGGAAAAGTTTTGCAAAAGATTTCATTTTGTCGTTGGTCTCCATTTTAAGCGAGAAATTAAAACTTCGCTTGTGATTCTTGGTAGAGAATTTTTTTCTGGAATATTTTCAAACAGATTTTTCAATTTATTTTTCCCATTTCTGATTCAAAATTCCCCAAAATGTTCTTTATGTTTGTCTTTTTTGCAATGAAAGTGGCCAAAAAAGAAGATGTACCTTCAAGTCGTATATGGTGGCATAGAATTTTACAACATTTAAACCTTTTGCAACAATTAATTTATTCAAATCGATCTAGTTTATTATATTTTTAGTAACAAACTTAAGATAAATTTTAGTTTTCATTACTTACTTACATAGTTTTGCTTGTTTTATATCATAACTATTTGTTGTTTTAATATAAATAGATAAATCATTAAAATTTTTCTATAATTTGTTATTGAAGCAACTATAATTATAAAACATATAATCGCTTATTATTCATTACGTTAATTAAACTAAAAAGAAAAAGATTCCAGAGAAATTTACAGATTTCTTCTTGTAGTTTTGTATGTTATTATTCTGTTAAAATCTATTTTCTAAGAATAGAAAAAAAATGTAAAATAAATGTGTTCTGAAAAATCACACTTTGTATAATTCCTAGTAGATTTTATGAATAAATTTAGAACTAACTCTGAAACTGAAACATAGAATTTTTTTATCAAAATTTTAATGTTTTTTTCTAATTTTTCAAATGGGAGGTTTCGTGAACACATTGTTAAAACATTTAATAGTAAAGAATTGCGCATTGTAAGGATAATGATCCCAATGAAAATAAATTATACTCATTATACATTCGTGTTTTTTGTTGCTTAAATATTTTTACTATATGTTTGTCGTTTTTATTTTATGTCATAAACAACACGCATCAATGTTGAACAGTTTCAAAAATTTTTTATCAAAATATATATTTCGCAATCGTAAGCAAGCTATGCCAAACCTAAAATATTGCAATGTTTGCATTCTATTTCTGGAAAAATACTATAACACCAAAAATCTGGACATTTTAAAGGTTTTCTCCAACTCATCCGCTATTTTTGTATTGTCTTCCAAAGAATAAAAACATTTCAAGAGCACTTTTTTCGTCCAAATGCAATCTTTTCTATTTCCTTAATAAAAATATTTACATATCCTCTAGTGCATAGTCAAAAATATCGCATTTTAAAAGTAAGTACTTTTGGAGATCCGCGTTTAAATATTTTAACATCTATTAAAGACAGGACCAGAAATTGCGTTTAATGTCCTTTCAAAGATGGAAGGCGTTTGCTTTTTGCGATAACCATCTCGATCTCATTGGGTAGAGTAGAGTAGAGTAGAGTAGTTTTTCCCCAAAAGGAAACCGGAATTCGATATTCCAATCTCATTTCGAACAAAAATGGAAAAGTTTTGCAAAAGATTTCATTTTGTCGTCGGTTCTCCATTTTAAAGCGAGAAATTAAAACTTCGTTTGTGATTCTTGATGCAGAATTTTTATTTTGGAATATTTTCAAACAAATTTTTCAATTTATTTTCCATTTTCTGATTCAAAATTTCCAAAAAATGTTCCTTATGGGTGTCTTTGTTGCAATGAAAGTGGCACAAACGAAGATCTACCGTCAAGTCGTATATGGTGGCATAGAATTTCACAATGTTTAAAACTTTTGCAAGAATTAATTTATTCAAATGGATCTGGTTTATTATATTTTCAATAACAGGCTTATGATAAATTTTAGTCTTCTAACATACTTACACAGCTTTTTTTTTGTTTGGTGTCTATTTGATGCTTTACTATAGATAGACAGATATTAATGGTTATCGAAGCAAGTTCAATTTTAAAGTATATAATCTCTTATTATTCGAGTATTGAATGGCCGAGTATCTAGTTCTCTGGTGCTCGGTGCCACAAGTTTCGGGTTCTAATCCCGGCGATGCCATGGATGTTTGTAGTGGTTCAGAATCCACCTTAAGCCGTAGGTCCCGATCTCATATGACTGTAGAACGTCAGACTTCTAACTACAGGGGCTCTATCATAACAGAAGCTGCCCCTTTTCCCTTCACCTAAGAAGGTTTCGTGGGCTTGCTCTAGATTTTTACCAAGTGGGATAAGAAACAGTAACAACAAACTAAAGAGAAAAAGGTACCAGGAACATTTATGGGTTTCTTCTTATAGGTTTGAATTTTATCATTCTGTTGAATTCCATTTTCTAAGAATAGAAAAAAAATACAAAATTAATTTTTACTGAAAAGCCACATTGCCCAGTAGATTTCTATAATTAAATTTAGAGCAAACTCTGAGGCTGAAACATCGAATTCCTTTATTAGAAATTTTTGAATGGAAGATTTCGTCAACACATTGCAAAAACAATTAATAGTAAAAAAATTGTGTATTGTAAGAAAAATTGTCACATTTTTAAGAAATTATACACATTGTACATTCGCGTTTTTTTGGTTGCCTTCATATTAAAGATTACGGAAAGCCTGTTGATTAATATCAAAGTTGTGAAGTTAGTATGGTTTTTATATGTATAACGTTTAAAGGGAAATATCAAACTAATTCCGAATTACTCTTAAGTTATTTTGATGATCGTATTCTAAACTTTTCAGGCAGGTGTAGCATTTTTCCCACGGAAAGATTTCTATAGCATTTCTGTTCCTAGGGGAAAGGAAAGTATAACAAGTGCATAACAACAATCTACCACTCAAATTTTACAGCAGTTAAGCAGTACCGTGGATATTTATATTACATGAAAATATTGTTTTGTACTAATGAGAACAACCCGTCACTCAAATATAATAGCAGATAATTAACATCATGGACAATGAGACGTCATGAAATTAGCGATTGTCTGTTCGACCTTCACAGATCGAAACAATTACAGATGGGACATGGACTACGTCAGGAATTGCATCGTTACTGTGATAGTCCAGGTGCTGAGGAAGTAGAGCAAATTGACCACCCTCTTGACGAATTTTCTTAAGGGAGCATTTTGGAAGAAGGAGAGAAAAAGTGTTTGGCGACGAGTCTACAAGAAGTGTTGTTTTGCTTTTTTTCCGAAAGTTATTTAACAGGCTGGAGATTCCGCCTGTTTACAAAGGGAGTCCTTTGTGGTTTCATGTATAATGTCATGTGATAATTGGGTTTGCTGCGCCGGTGAATTATATTCGTCGTAGACTCGAGAACTCTAAAATTCTCCGACCTTGGAGTGAACTGCACTAGTGAATCACATTTAATTCCTTATTTTTCATTTTTTACAAGCATGTGTATATATATATTTTATGCTTGTAAATAAAAATTAAAGTATTCTCATGAACCTAAAAGTGGCCCTCTTCTTGAAGCCGTTATAGGTCTAGTATAGGTCGAAACATTAAAGAGGGAATCAAATACTTTCAAGTAAATAAATCAGTGTAATTTGAAAGCAATTTTACAAACTTTTCTATGGATTTATCATTTAAACATGCCATAATATTGAGGTAACATAAGATTATATTCTTTAAACCACTTTTTAGAATGGAATTTTGTATAAAAGTAAAAACAAAAACGTTACATAAAATATATTTCAGTAAGATTGAAAGTCGAAGTATAACATTAGAGGAAAAACATTTGCACATTCGAAATAAAATCAAAATTTTCATAAATTTTATTCCATAAAAGTTTTTTTTTACATTATATGGACAAATACTGAAATTTGCTAGCAATATAAAAAAATCTCAATATTTATACATTAAATGAGATTCCAAAACATCGAAAAGAACTTTTACAATCTTAGTCTGAAAAAAAAATTACATTTCAATAAAATTTAATCTGAGTTATCTAGGTACTTCCACATTAGTCAAAGTAAACTTTCAAACTCCGTATTGCTTTTTGAAAGTCAAAGAGTGAGAAAAAAAAAGAATTTAAATTTATAACCACACGCTCTGGGGCCGTTTTCAATTTCCGGCCCACTTTTTAACAGTTATTTTTCACCGATGGCTTCTTTCGATTTTACTTTTATAACCAAACGGCATTTCATGGCTTCAGATGAGCGGAAAAGACAGCGAAGGTTTTTATGGAATACGGAATGGCATCGGTAGATGGTGTAGGCAGCAAGTTTGCAGCAAAACTCGACTCGCCCAATGCGGGCATAAACATAAAGAACGTTTTGCAGTTAAAGTAAAAGAAAAAACATAGTTATACGATGAGTTCGCTGATCAATACAGATATAAAAAGAATTCTCCTAAGTGATTCTGGTGCACTGCAAGCAAAAGATTAAATTGAGTCGTATATTATACTCTGAGATACATTTATTTTACTTTTCTTGCGGATTTGATTTTCTTCATGATTCATAAAATAAATACTGATTCAAAAGACTTGTTATATCTATTGTTGTACGTATGAAACCCGTGAAAAGATTCGATTTTCTGAACCAAAGAACCATTTTTTTAAAAAAGAATGATATCGATTTTTACATTGAAGATCGGATTTTAGAAAATGTTGGGAAATATTTCGTCTTCAATTGAAAGTTATTTTGATTATCCATATAACTCAAAATTTTTTAATATTACTTATAGTAGTATAAGGCTAACCGAAATCATTTATGAATTGCGTGTTTTTAAATATTTAATTATTTTTGTTATTGGTTTTTATTGAGATTTTAATTAAAAATATTTCAATAAATTTTGCTTCACATTTTACACTATTTTAAGTATAATATTGAAATAAAATTAATCTTGATAATTTAATATTCAGAAATTAAATATTTTAAAAATCTTAACTAACTAAACTGTTAATGTCAGGTGCATTTTTTTCACACCATTCATTTCACACGTTATATGTTAGCTAATTCCATATTATATACATTAGCTAAGAATAAATATTGAGTTGCAACTTTTAAGGAAGGAACCAAACAGCTATTATATAAAAGTACTTTATTAAATTTTCAATACTTTATTTCAAAATAAATAATTTTTCAATTGTCATCTTCTTTGAAGTCAATAATCGTGTCATACTATCATTACTATATATTTGTCATTTTTTATTTTAAGACATAAACAAGACATCAATGTTGAAAAGTTTCAAACAATTTTTATCAAAATAGTATAATCCATACAAATTGAAGTGACAAAGTCATGGATAGCAATAGCAATATGCAAATTTGGATGGCAGTAGCATCGCGTGAAGAACAGGTATAAATGCGCAGTGCTCGCACAGCCATTTCTGTTCAAGTTATTCATGAAGAGGTTTTGACGTGATGATGACCGCACGACGGGAATTAACAGACTTTGAACGCGGAATGTTAGTTGAGCTAGACGCATGGGTCATGCCATTTCGGAAATCGTTAGGAATTCAACATTCCCAGATCCACTGTGTCAAGAGTGTGCCGAGAGTATGAAATGTCAGGCATAACATTCCCACCATGGACAGCGCAGTGGTCGACCGCCTGCAAAGAGTCGTAAGAGACGTCTGCAAAGAGTCGTAAATTCTAACAGACAAGCAACACTGCGTCAAATAACCGCAGAAATCAATGTGGGACGTACAAGGGATTTGTCTGTTAGAACTGTGCGGAGAAATTTGGCTTTCTTGGGCTATTCCAGCAGAAGACCGACTCGAGTGCCTTTACTGACAGAACGACATCGCTTGCAGCGACTCTCGTGGGCACGTGAGCATATCGGTTGGTCCCTAGATGAATTTAAAACCGTGGCCTGGTCCGATGAGCCACGATTTCAGTTGGTAAGAGCTGATGGTAGGGTTCGAGTGTGGCGCAGACCCCACGAAGCCATGGACCCAAACTGTCAGCAAGGCACTGTTCAAGCTGGTGGTGGCTCCGTAATGGTGTGGGCTGTTTTTTCATGGCATGGACTTGGTCCTCTGGTGCGACTGGACCGAACATTGACTGGTAATGCTTATGTTCAGCTACTTGGAGATCACTTGCAGCCATTCGTGGACTTCATGTACCCAAACAACGATGGGATTTTTATGGATGACAATGCGCCATGTCACTGGGCCACAACGTTCCGATTGGTTTGAAGAACATTCTGAACAATTCCAACGAATGATCTGGCCACCTAGACCGCCCGACATGAATCCCATCGAGCATTTATGGGACATCATCGAGGAGGGTCTGTTCATGCCCAAAATCCTGCACCATCAACGCTTTTCACAATTATGGACGTCTATCAGAGACAGCAGGGCTCAATATTCCTGCAGAAGTCTTCCAACGACTTGTTGAGTCCATGCCACGTCGAGTTGCTGCACTTCACTGGGCGAAAGGAGGGCCGACACGATATTAAGAGGTATCCATGACTTTTGTCACTTCAGTGTATATATAATAGTATAATATATTTCGCAATCATAAGTAAACCATGGCGAGCTTAAAATATTTGCAATATTTGTATTCTATTTCTTTGGAAAAATACTATAACACCAAAAATCCTGGACATTTTAAAGGTTTTCTCCAACTCATCCGGTATTTTTTGTGTTGTCTATAGCAAAACAAAAACATTTGAGACTTTTATTTTTCTATCAAATGCTATCTTTTCTATTTTCTGAATAAAAATGTTTACACATCACTCCTAGTATGCAGCCAGAAATATCACAAAAGTAAATGCTTTTAAGGATCACGTTTCAATGTTTTGTAGCATCTGCAGACAAGACCAGAAATTGCATTCAATGTTATTCCGAAAGATGGAAGGCGTTTGCTTTGCGTATCATCATCTTGATCTCAGTTTGGAAATATTTTTCCAATGGAAACCGCGTTCGATATTCCAATCTCTGTTCATTTTCGAGAACGAAAATGGAAAAAGTTTTGCAAAAGATTTCATTTTGTCGTCGGTTCTCCATTTTAAACGAGAAATTAAAACTTCGTTTGTGATTCTTAGAGCAGAATTTTTTATTTTATTTTTGAATATTTTCAAACAGATTTTTCAATCTATTTTCCATTTTTCTGATTCAAAATTTTCCAAAAATGTTCCTTATGTGTGTCTTATAGCAATGAACGTGGCAGAAAAGAAGATGTACCTTCAAGTCCTTATATATGGTGACGTAGAATTTTACAATATTTAAACCTTTTGTAAAAGAATTGATTTATTCATATGGATCTGGCTTATTATATTTTTAATAACAAACTTTAAGATAAATTTTAGATTTCATAGCATGGATGTATTTTTCTTGTTAGGAAAATGGCACAAAAAAAAAGATGTACCTTCAAGTCGTATATGGTGGCATAGAATTTTACAGTATTTTAAACCTTTTGTAATAATTATCTTATTCAAATGGTTGGTTTATTATATATTTAATAATAAATTTATGAAAAATTTTAGTCTTCATAGCACACTTACATATTTTTTTTTTTATTTGTATTGTGGTTATTTTGTTGTTTTAATATAGATAAATTATTAATGGGAGATAAATTTGTTATTGAAAGTACAATTTGAAATATTCTATAATATACTTCAATTTGCAATCTTACTAAATATATTCTATGTAGCGTTGTTGCTTTTTTTTTTTTTACAAAATTTACACGCTTAAACTAGTTTGATGAATGCATTTTTAATTTACTGCGCTATTATGGAATGTTTAAACGATAAATCCATAGAAATTTGTGTAAAATTGCTTTCAAATTAAGCTTATTTTGTTTTTTTTGTCATTTATTAATAGTGTATTTTGTCTCAGTCTATATCAGACCTGTGACGGCTTCAAGAAGGGGCCAAACTATACTTTCATTTCATGGGAACACTTTTATTTTTATTTACAAGCATTATATATATATATATGTATGTATACACAAAATCGGTTATTACAAATTATTATTTACAAAGTAATAATTTTTTTCTTGTTCTAATGCATCTGGCAAACACGTAGACAGTTGTATTTGATGCCTTAAGGAAAACGCTGCACCGACGTTATTCACTTAATACTACCCAGGAGGTGCGTTTAGCTTGAAGATAAGCTACTACGGACTCAGAGTAACAATACCTCCGTAACGCTCTACGATCATGTTAGACCGGGACCTACAGTTTAAAAATGAATTATATTAAATCAAAATTCTCAAAGCAATAAAATTACCGATATAATTGATTCAAGTGCAGTTCACTCCAAGGACGGAAATGTTCAGAATTCTGAGTCTACGACGAATCTAATTCACCAACTACTAAACAAATCTTAATTACCAAATGGCGTGATACACGAAATCAAAGTTCACTTTGTGAACAAGTGGAAACTTCAGCCTGTTCAATCTCTTTTACAGAAAAAAGGAAAACAACTCTTCTTGTCGACTTGTCGCAGAACTATCCTTCATCCAAAATCTCCCCTTAAGAAAATCCGTCAAGAGCGAAAGGGAAGCTTCCTTCACTTCTCATTGGAGTGGACACTCCCCGTGCTCTGGTCTATCACCAATCACGATGCAGCAACTCATGCCGTAGTCTATATCCCTCCTGTAATTGTTTCGACCTAAATAGAACGAAAGCAAAATTAAAGCAGTAAAAAAGAATCCTTTTTCAGTATGTTTCAAATTTATAATTATTTTGTACAAAACTTAATTTATTAAATTTCTAATAAAATTAATCTAATTGTAATAAATATAATTCTAATCAATCTAATTCTAATAAATTCTATTTTTCGAAATATAAAATGAATTTATTTTAAAAACAAAAATTTATTTTTATTTGGTTTTTTTTTTTTATTATTATTATTATAAGGTCTATGTAAGAAAAAAAATTTCTTAATATCGTTTTAAAATTAATTAAATATTAATGAGAATAATTATTTATATATGAAAAGTAATTTGAAAGAATACAAGTTCATAATTCCATTTTAAGCGAGAAATTAAAACTTCGTTTGTGATTCTTGGTGCAGAATTTTTTTTTTGAATATTTTCAAACAGATTTTTCAATTTATTTTCCATTTTCTGATTCAAAATTTCCCCAAAATGTTCTTTACGGGTGTCTTATTTTTGCAATGAAAACGGCTCAAAAGATGTACTTTCAAGTCGTATATGGTGGCATAGAATTTTACAGTATTTAAACTTTTGCAATAATGAAATTTTATTCAAATGGATCTAGTCTTATATATTTAATAACAAACTTATGATAAATTTTAGTCTTCATAGCATACTTTTTTTGAATATTTTCAAACAGATTTTCAATTTATTCTCCATTTTCTGATTCAAAATTTCCCAAAACTGTTCCTTATGGGTGTCTTTTTTTTTGCAATGAAAATGGCACAAACGGAGATGTACCTTCAAGTCGTATATAGTGGCATAGAATTTTACAATATTTAAACCAGGGGTGGAGAACCCGCGGCCCCCCTAGAACATTTTTCCGGCCCGTGAGATTTATCACACTTTTACAAAATATATTTATTTTATAATGGCCAAAGTAGTGAAAACCAATGTAGTAAAAAAATATATATTCAAAAATTACTGAAATTATAAGAGAAAATTATATTTGATTTTAAAATAATATTCTCGCGAATATATGACAGATATTGCCTGTTTTATTTATGAGTTTACAGTTATGAGTTTGATGAATAATTATATTCTGCGAATTCATGATGAGTGGAGAAACAAATATTGCTCTTGTAAAATAATAAATTTTTAATGATTTCATTTTTTTTTATTTCGATTATATTTATATATTTTTATATTTCATTTTTAGTGTTATATATTTCTTTACAGTGTGCATTTAGTATCATTATTGTTATATTATCTATGTTGACATGTAAGAATAATAGTAAACACAATAATAATAACTCATTATGTTTCAATTTTTCACTCCAGAAAAATGTGTATTGTGTGTATAAATTTAATATGGGGATATATATGATTTTATGAGCGGCCCGCAGAGTTAGGAGACATTTCCAAAGTGGCCCACAAGGTCAATTGGATTGGCCACCCCTGATTTATATTTTTTGCAATAATTAATTTATTCAAATCGATCTGGCTTATTATATATTAAATAACAAATTTATGATGAATTTTAGTTTTCACAGCCTACTTACATAGTTTTTTTTTGTTTTGTGTCGTGTCTATTTGTTGTTTTAATATAGATAAAATATTAATGGAGATAAATTTGTTATTGAAAGTACAATTTTAAAGCATATAATCTCTTATTATTCATATAGGTATTCAAACTAAAGAGAAAAAAGTAACAGGCAAATTTATAGGTTTCTTCTTATGGTTTCAATTTTATCATTCTGTTAAAATCTACTTTATAAGAATAGAAAAAAAATTTAAAATAAATTTTTTTCTGAAAAATCTCACTTAGTATAATTCCTAATAGATTTTTATAAGTAAAATTAGAAATAGCTCTGAAACTGAAACATAGAATGTTTTACTAGAAATTGTAGCAATTTTTTCTAATTTTTCAAATGGAGATTACGTCACACCATTCCACATTGTCTTGGCCTATACTAGATATATAACGCCTTCAAAAAGAGGACCACTTTCAGGTTCATGGGAACCCTTTAATTTTTTTTTTTTACAAACACTATATACATATAAAGAGAACTCTATTTTAAAAAAAGGAAATTAAAGATAATTTGATTCGCAACCTTAATTACCAGATCTTAATTATCACAAGGTGTGATAAACGAAACAACAAGGGGCTCACTTTATAAACAGGCGGAAAATCGGGCCTATTCAGTTCCTTCAAAGAAAAAAAGAAAAACAATACTTCTGGTCGACTCATTGTAGAATTCTCCCTCCCTCTCTTCTTCACCAAAAATCTCCTTTTAAGACAATCTGTCAAGAAGGGGGCTCAGCTTCCCTCATTTCTCCATGGAGTAGACATTTCTCATCTCGTGTTCTATCACCTATCATGAAGGGGCAACTCACGGTATATCAATTTTTTGATATAAATTCTTTAGTTTTTTCGACCTGTGAAGATCGCACAGACGTTTACTAATTCCCTGAATCTCATCATACATGATATCGAATATATGTTACCAGATTTGAGTGACAGGTTGTTCTCATTAGTACAAAGCACAAATTTCATGTAAATAACTACGCGCAATAAAGTTCGTCTGCTGTTAAATTTGAGTGATGGGTTTATTATATACTTTTCGAATAACATACATTCCTGTCTCCTAAGAATGAATTGCCAAAACTCTTCTCGTGAGAAAAAAATACTACAATAGTAAAAAATTGTGTATTGTAAGGATAATAGTCAAATGAAAAGAAATTATACTTATAGTACATTCGCGTTTTTTTGTTGCTTTCATATCAAAGATTGCGGAAAGCCTGTTGATTAAAATCAAAGTTGTAAAGTTTGTAACTTTTATATATGTATAACATTTAAAGCAAAAAATCAAATTAATTCCGAATTACTCTAAAGCTATTTTGCTGATCGTAATTTTAATTTTTCATTGAGGTGTAGCATTTTTCTCACTGGAAGAACTATAGCATTTCTGTTTCCAAGGGAAAGGAATGTATATTCTTTAACAAGTGTATAATAACAACCTCTCACTCAAATTTGACATCAGATAAACAATATCGTGGATATTTATATTACATACAATTAGTGTTTTGTACTAATGAGAAAAACTTGTCACTCAAATATGACAGCAAATAATGATTATCATGGGTAATGATACATCATGAAATTATGATTTTCCATGTATCGTTTCTGTTCGTTCGTTCGTTTGAATAAATTTTAATGAAGAATAATATAGAAAATAATTAAATATTTAAAAAACATGTAATTCATAAATGGTTTCGTTTTCCATACTACAATAAATAGTATTAAAAAGTTAGAGTTGTATGAATAGTCAAAATAACTTTCAATTGAAGAACGAAATATTTTCCAACATTTTCTAAAACCCGATATCCAATATAAAAGTCGATATCATTCTTTTTTACAAATGATTTCTTTGGTTCAGAAAAACCGAATCTTTTCCCAGTTTTTATACGAACAACAATAGATATATTAAAAGTTCTTGAATCAGTATTTTATTTTATGAATCGTGAGAAGAAAGGGAAGAAAATCAAACTGCAAGAGAAGTGAAAAACAAATGTATCTCAGAGTATAATATACGACTCGATTTAATCTTTTGCACGGAGTGCCAGAATCACTTAGGGAGGATTCTTTTATATCTGCATTGATCAGGAACTCATCATATAACTATGTTTTTCTTTTACTTTAACTACAAACGTTCTTTATGTTTATGTCCGTGGGCGACTCAGGTTTTGCTGCAAACTTGTTGCCTACACCATCTACCCGATGCCATTCCTATTCCATAAAAACCCTCGCTGGTCTTTCATCATCTGGAGCCATGAAATGCCGTTTGGTTATAAAAATAAAAATCGAAAAGACGCCATCGGTGAAAATAACTATTAAAAAGTGGGCCGAAATTGAAACGGCCCCACAGCGTGTGGTTATAAATTTAAATTCTTTTTCTCTCTGACTCTTTTCTTTTTAAAAGTAATACGGTGTTTGAATGTTTACCTTGACTAATGTGAAGTACTTGAAACTCAGATTAAATTTTATTGAAATGTAATATTTTTTTTTTTTTTCAGAGTAAGAATGTAAAAATTCTTTCGATGTTTTGGAGTCTCCTTTAAATGTATAAATATTGAGATATTTTTCGTATTAAAAAGAAGCAAAATTCAGTATTACAATGAAAGTGGCAGAAAAGAAGATGTACCTTCAAGTCCTATATGGTGACGTAGAATTTACAATATTTAAACCTTTTGCAAGAATTAATTTATTCATATGGGATCTGGCTTATTATATTTTAATAACAAAACTTAAGATACATTTTAGATTTCATAGCATGGATGTATTTTTCTTGTTATGAAAATGGCACAAAAAAAGATGTACCTTCAAGTCGTATATGGTGGCATAGAATCTATTTAAACCTTTTGTAATAATTATCTTATTCAAATGGATCTGGCTTATTATATATTTAATAATAAATTTATGAAAAATTTTAGTCTTCATAGCATGCTTACATAGTTTTGTTTGTTTTATATAGTGTCTATTTGTTGTTTTAATATAGATAAAATATTAACGGAGATAAAAATTGTTATTGAAAGTGCAATTTTAAAGCATATAATCTCTTATGATTCATATAGGTATTTAAACTAACGAAAAAAGAAAAAAAAGTTCAGGGAAATTTGTAGGTTTCTTCTTATGGTTTGAATTTTATCATTCTGTAAAAATCTATTTTATAAGAATAGAAAAAAAAATTCAAAATAAATTTTTTTTCTGAAAAATCGCACAGTATAATTCCTAATAGATTTTTATAAGTAAAATTAGAACTTGCTCTGAAATTGAAACATAGAATTTTTTAGTAGAAATTTTAACATTTTTTCTAATTTTTCAAATGGAGATTTCGTCAACACATTCCAACGTAATGTCTTTGGCCTATACTAGACATATAACGCCTTCAAGAAGAGAAACACTTTGAGGTTCATGGGAACCATTTAACTTTTTTTTTACAAGCATTATATACATATAAACAGAACTCTATTTACAAAAAAATGAAATTAAAGATAATTTGATTCTCAACCTTAATTATCAGATCTTAATTATCACGCGTTGTGATAAACGAAACAACAAGGGGCTCACTTTGTAAACAGGCGGAAAATCGGGCCTATTCATTCCCTTCAACTAAAAAAAGAAAAACAATACTTCTGGTCGACTCATCGTAGAACTCTTTCTCTCCCTCTTCTTCAACAAAAATCTTCTTTATGACAATCTGTCAAGAGGGGGCTCAGCTTCCCCTCATTTCTCATAGGAGTAGACATTTCTCATCTCGTGTTCTATCACCAATCATGATGGGACAACTCATGTTATATCAATTGGTTGATATTAAATCTGTAACAGACGTTTGCTAATTTCCTGAATCTCATTATACATGTTACCAAATATCTGTTATCAGATTTGAGTGACAAGTTGTTCTCATTAGTACAAAGCCCAAATTTCATGTAAATAACTACACGCAATAAAGTTCGTCTGCTGTCAAATTTGAGTGATGGGTTTTTATTATGTACTTGTCAAAAAATATAGATTCCTCTCTCCTAAGAATGAAATGCCAAAACTCTTCTCGTGAGAAAAAAAATGCTACAATAATAAAAAATTGTGTATTGTAAGGATAATGGTCACAATGAAAAGAAATTATACTTATAGTTCATTCGCCTTTTTCTTGTTGCTATTATCAAAGATTGCGGAAAACCTGTTGATTAAAATCAAAAAAGTTCATAACTTTATATATGTATAGCATTTAAAGCGAAAAATCAAATTAAAAAAGTGGGCCGGAAATTGAAAACGGCCCCAGAGCGTGTGGTTATAAATTGAAATTCTTTTTTTTTTTCTCTCTTTGACTTTCAAAAAGCAATACGGTGTTTGAAAGTTTACCTGACTAATGTGGAAGTACCTAGAAAACTCAGATTAAATTTTATTGAAATGTAATTTTTTTTTTTTTTCAGAGTAAGAATGTAAAAATTCTTTTCGATGTTTTTGAATCTCATTTAATGTATAAATATTGAAATATTTTGTATTGCAAGCAAAATTCAGTATTAGTCCCGTATGATGTAAAAATAGCTTTGATAGAAAAAAAGTTATAAAAATTTTTGATTTTATTTCGAATGTACTAAATTTTTTCTCCTAACGTTTATACTTCGATTGAATTTTACTGAAATATATTCTATGAAACGTTTTTTGCTTTTTATTTTACAAAATTTTCAAAATTATATTAAATGAATATATGAAAATTTTTTATCAAATTCTTAAAATATTTAACATATTAAATTATTAAGAATGATTTCATTTCACTATTATACTTAAAATAATAAAAATTTGAAGCAAAATTTATTGAAATATTTTATTAAATTTTTAAAAAAAAAAATTAACAAAAAGTATTAAATATTTAAAAACACGTAATTTATAAATGGTTTCTTTTTTTTCTTATAATACTATAAGAAATAAAAATTTCTTGAGGGTTGTATGGATAGTCAAAATAACTTTCAATTGAAGAACGAAATATTTTCCAACATTTTCTAAAATCAATCTTCAATATATGAATCGATATCATTCTTTTTTTTTTAAAAAAAAGTGTTCTTTGGTTCAGAAAACCAAATCTTTTCATGGGTTTCATACGCACAACAATAGATATAACAAGTTTTTTGAATCAGTATTTATTTTATGAATCGGGAAGAAAATCAAATCCGCAAGAAAAGTGAAATAAATGTATCTCAGAGTATAATATACGACTCGATTTAATCTTTTGCTTGGAGTGCACCAGAATCACTTAGGAGAATTCTTTTTATATCTGTATTGATCAGGGAACTCATCGTATAACTATGTTTTTTCTTTTACTTTAACTGCAAAACGTTCTTATGTTTTATGTCCGCATTGGGCGAGTCGAGTTTTGCTGCAAACTTGCTGCTTAATTATCTACCGATGCCATTCCGTATTCCATAAAAACCCTCGCTGTCTTTCCAGCTCATCTGGAGCCATGAAATGCCGTTTGGTTATAAAAATAAAATCGAAAGACGCCATCGGTGAAAAATAACTGTTAAAAAGTGGGCCGGAAATTGAAAACGGCCCCAGAGCGTGTGGTTATAAATTTAAATTCTTTTTTTTTCTCTTTGACTTTCAAAAAGCAATACGTGTTTGGAAAGTTTACCTTGACTAATGTGGAAGTACCTAGAAAACTCAGATTAAATTTTATTGAAATGTAAAATTTTTTTTGTCAGTGTAAGAATGTAAAAATCTTTTCGATGTTTTGGAGTCTCATTTAATGTATAAATATTGGCATACTTTTTTTTCGCATTGCTAAGCAAAATTCAGTATTAGTCCATATGATGTAAAAATAGCTTTTGATAAAAAAAATTGTGAAATTTTATTTTATCTTGAATGTACTAATATTTTTCTCCTACTTTATACTTCGATTGGCAATTTACTGAAATATATTCTATGAAATTTTTTTTGCTTTTATTTTACAAAATTCTACAAAATTATATTAAATGAATATATGAAATATTTTTATCAAATTCCTAAAATATTTAATTTCTGAATATTAAATTATCAAGAATGATTTCATTTCACTATTATAATTAAAATAATATAAAATTTGAAGCAAAATTTATTAAAAATTTTCATTAAATTTTTAATAAAAACCAATACCAAAAGTATTAAATATTTAAAAAACACGTAATTTATAAATGGTTTCGTTTTTTTATAATACTATAAAAATATAAAAATATTGGGGGTTGTATGGATAGTCAAAATAACTTTCAATTGAAGCCTGGACAAAATATTTTCCAACATTTTCTCAAAACCCGATCTTCAATATAAGAATCGATATCATTCATTTTTAAAGAATGGTTCTTTGTTCAGAAAACCGAATCTTTTCATGGGTTTCATACGTACAACAATAGATATAACAAGTCTTTGAATCAGTATTTATTTTTTATGAATCTGCAGAAGTAGAAAGAATATCAAATCAAGTAAAGAGAAGTGAAATAAATGTATCTCAGAGTATAATATACGACTCGATTTAATCTTTTGCTTGGAGTGCACCAGAATCACTTAGGAGAATTCTTTTTTATATCTGTATTGATCAGGGAACTCATCGTATAACTATGTTTTTCTTTTACTTTAACTGCAAAACGTTTCTTCTTTATGTTTATGTCCGCATTGGGCGAGTTGAGTTTTTTGCTGCAAACTTGCTGCCTACACCATCTACCCCCCGATGCCATTCCGTATTCCATAAAGTTGCCTTTGTCTGTCTTTTCAGCTCATCTGGAGCCATGAAATGCCGTTTGGTTATAAAAATAAAATCGAAAGACGCCATCGGAGAAAAAATAACTGTTAAAAAGTGGGGCCGGAAATTGAAAACGGCCCCAGAGCGTGTGGTTATAAATTTAAATTTTTTTCTTTCTTCTCTCTTTTGACTTTTCAAAAAGCAATACGGTGTTTGAAAGTTTACCTTGACTAATGTGGAAGTACCCAGAAACTCAGATTAAATTTTATTGAAATGAAATTTTTTTTTTGTCAGTGTAAGAATGTAAAAATTCTTTTCGATGTTTTGGAGTCTCATTTAATGTATAAATATTGGCATATTTTTCGCATTGCAAGCAAAATTCAGTATTAGTCCGTATGATGTAAAAATAGCTTTGATAGAAAAAAAGTTGTGAAATTTTTGATTTTATCTTGAATGTACTAATATTTTTTCTCCTACTTTATACTTCGATTGCAATCTTACTGAAATATATTCAATGAAACGGTTTTTGCTTTTTATTTTACAAAAAATTCACATTATATTAAATGAATATATGAAATATTTTTATTAAATTCTTGAAATATTTAAATTCTGAATATTAAATTATCAAGAATAATTTCATTTCACTATTATACTTAAAATAATACAAAATTTGACGCAATGTTTATTGAAACTTTTTATTAAATTTTTAATAAAAAAAACCAATATAAAAAAGTATTAAATATTTAAAAACACGTAATTTATAAATGGTTTCGTTTTCCTTATACTACTATAAGAAATAAAAAAATTTTGGGGGTTGTATGGATAGTCAAAATAACTTTCAATTGAAGAACGAAATATTTTCCAACATTTTCTCATAACTCGATCTTCAATATAAGAATCGATATCATTCTTTTTTTAAAGAAGGGTTCTTGGTTCAGGGTTCTTTTATGGGTTTCATACACACAACAATAGATATAACAAGTCTTTTGAATCAGTATTTATTTTATGAATCGGGAAGAAAATCAAATCCGCAAGTGAAGTGAAATAAATGTATCTCAGAGTATAATATACGACTCGATTTAATCTTTTGCGGGTGCTAAAATTGAGTCACCAGGAGAATTCTTTTTATATCTGCAGTGATCAGGGAACTCATCGTATAACTATGTTTTTCTTTTACTTTAACTGCAAAACGTTCTTTATGTTTATGTCACGCGGGCGAGTCGAGTTTTGCTGCAAACTAGTTGGTTACACCATCTACCGATGCCATTCCGAACTATTCATAAAAACCCTCGCTGTCTTTTCCAGCTCATCTGAGCCATGAAATGCCGTTTGAAGTTTATAAAATAAAATCGAAAGACGCCATCGGTGAAAAATAACTGTGCTAAAAAGTGGGCCGGAAATTGAAAACGGCCCCAGAGCGTGTGGTTATAAATTTAAATTATTTTTTTTTTCTCATAACTTTGAAAAGCAATACGGTGTTTGAATGTTTACCTTGACTAATGTGGAAGTACTTGGAAAACTCAGATTAAATTTTATTGAAATGTAAATTTTTTTCGGAATAAGAATGTAAAAATTCTTTTCGATGTTTCGAGTCTCATTTAATGTATAAATATTGAGATATTTTTCGTATTGCAAAAACAAAATGAGTCCGTATGATGTAAATATAGCTTTGATAGAAAAAATGTGCTCCATAATTCTGATTTTATTTCGAATGTGCAACAGCCTCTCTAACGTATATATAACTTAACTAATGTATATATACTATACTTCGATTTGCAATCTTACTGAAATTTGTTCTATGTGGCGTTTTTGCTTTTTCTTTTACAAAATTTACTTGCTAAACAGTAGTTTGATGAATGCATTTTTAATTTACTACACTATTATGGAATGTTTAAACGATAAATCCATAGAAATTCGTGAAAATTACTTAAAAATTAAGCTGATTTTTTATTTAAAATTATTTATTAATATTGTATTTTGTCTCGGTCTATATTAGACCTATAACGGCTTTAAGAAGAGGGCCAAAGCTATACTTCCATTTTCATGAGAACACTTTTTTTTATTTCCAAGTATTATATATATGTATGTATACACAAAACTCGGGTTATTACTAATTATTATTTATAAAACAATAATTTTTTTTTTTGTTCTAATGTAGCTGGCAAACACGTAGACAGTTGTTTTGATGCCTTAAGGCAAGCGCTGCACTGACGTTACTCACTTAGTACTACACAGGAGGTGCGTGTAGCATGCATATGAGCTATGGATTTGAGTAACAATACCCGCAAAGCAATAAAATTAAAGATATAATTTGATTTCCAAGTGCTGTTCACTCAAAGGACGAGGAGATTTTCAGAATTCTTGAGTCTACGACGAATCTAACTCACCGGTCTGCGACAAACCTTAATTATCACACGACTTGATACATGAAACCCAAAGGGATTCACTTTGTAAACAAGTGGTAACTTCAGCCTGTCCTATCTCTTTACAGAAAAAAGAAAAACTACACTTGTCGACTCGTCGCAGAAGTATCCTTCTCCCAAAAAACTCCCCTTAAGAAAATCCGTTAAGAGGGAAAGGGGGCGGGGGGTCAGCTTCCTTCACTTCTCATTGGAGTGGACACTTTCCGTGCTCTGGTCACAATCACGATGCAGCAACTCATGCCGTAGTCTATATCCCATCTGTAAATGTTTCGGACCTGAATAGAAGAAAGCAAAATTAAAGCAGTAAAAAGAATCCTTTTTCAGTATGTTTCAAATTTATAATTATTTTGTACAAAACTTAATTTATTAATTTTCTAATAAATTTCTATAAATTCTAAATTTCTAATAAAAATTAATCTAATTGTAATAAATATAATTCTAATCAATCTTATTCTAATAAATTCTATTTTTCTAAATATATAATAAATTTCTTTTAAAAACAAAAGTTTATTTTTATTTGGTGTTTTTTTATTATTATTAATATTTCTTTTGTAAAAAAAAGTTACTTAATATCGTTTTTAAAATTAATTAAATATTAATGAGAATAATTAATTAATAAGTAATTTGAAAGAATGCAAGTTCATAAAAAATTATTTTAAATGAATACAATTTTTTTTAAATCAAAGCCTCATAAATCGACTTAAAAAAGTGATCAAAGAGTTAATAACTTTATAAATTCAATTCAACTTATAAAATATATCCTAAGAAATTTATTTTACATTTAAAAGAACAAATATATTAATAAAAGCATCTCAGCTAAACGAAGCAATTAAGCCTGGACAATAATAGTTCTGAATAGTAAACGGACTTTATCGATAACTGATATTTCAACACCATATCATTGTTATAATTTTAAAATAATTTAAATTTGCATTACTCTCGTTCTTTTATAGTTTAAAATGTGACACTAACTAACTCAAAGTAAATTCAAATAAAATAAATAACTCAAAAAATAAATAAAAATAAAATAAATGACTCAAAAATAAAAAATAAAAATTCAAACAGAAATTTTCTTTCAAAGATAATCATATATATTTTGCAAGTTTGATATTAAAATATATGAAATAAAAAGAAAAGCAAAATTAAAATAGTCAAAAAAAAAAAAAAAAAATACTATTCAGCATTTTCAAATATATAATTATTTTGTACAAAACTTAATTTAATAAACGGGAATTTCATCTAGAAACTAAAGTTTATTATCTTTATTTGGTGTTAGTTTTTATTATAAGCTATTTATAAAAAAGTTACTTCATATCCTTAAAATAATAACGAGAACAATTATATTATATCTGAAAAGTAATTTGAAAAGAAATGCAAATTTATTAAAAAATTATTTTAAAGGAATATAGATCTTTTTAACAGAAAGCTTCATAAATCAAGTTAAAAAGTAGTCAGATATAACGCTAAGAGTTAATAATTGTATAAAATGCAAAGCTTATCAAATAAATCCAAGAAAAATTTATATTAAAGTTAAAAGAACAAACACATTAACAAAGCATCTGAGCCAAAACGAAGCGATTAAGCCCTAGACGAAGTTCTTGATAGTAAACATAGTATAGTTCTTGATAGTAAGTCTTGTATTTTTACTTTCCCTCCACACACACATATCAACCCCATATGAACTAAATTTTCCAAGGAGGAAGGTCTAGCAAGAACTTTAACTAAATAATCTGGGAAGGATAAAGCCCCTGCCTTTGAAATGTCTCTCAGGGCATAATTCATCAAACTCTTGCGAGAATCTTCGAATAACTGAATGGAAGGGCTACCGACAACCAGCCCGCCTGAGGATATCCCGTATATGAATGAAATCATTCTCTCTTACAGTCGCCAGATCAAATGACCATTTATCTTCAACTAAATATCATTTACTCTCCCCTTTTTTGGTCACAGTCGAGTCGATGGATGATGGCATACGATTCAGGCTGTTCGTTTTGGAAATTGGTGTGGCTATTTCGAATATTCCATCGTTAACATCAATTTATTACTTGAAAAATTTAATAATTTTTTTGGCAACATTTCATGATTTAAACGGTTGTCTGCCAAAAAATATGGTCCACGCAATAAGAATCATAGTTTTATTTTTGATGAACAGTAAAACGTTCCTGGGTCAGATGATGACAAATAATTCGTTAAATATTATATGTCTAAAACGAAGAACATTAGTAAAATTAAGTAATTTTTTAATGGATACGTAAAAGAAACGAATTACTTCTGCATCAATTTTATTAATAACATGTCGTTATAGACTTATTTATTTTTTATACACTTGTTTTAAATTAAATGGCTTCAGTATTTATTGCAAATTATAATACGTATTGACAAAAATGTCAAAATTTAATGCCTACAATACTGGTAAACTACTGTAATATTGGTAAATTAAATTTTTTCAATATTTCTCCCATACTGATTAAAAATTAAATTATAATTTTATTTTCTGTATTATTTTTTCAGTTGTCACAGGTCTAGCTCAATCTGAAATAAACTTGTGATATCTTAATTAAGAGTTTAACATTAATAGTGTTAATGTTTAGTATTAATAATATTAATGTTTAAAACCCCAAATTGTATAATAACAAGTTATAAAGTAAACTTTTCAAATAAAAAAACTTTTCAAATGGAACAAAAATTTTATCAAAAATTAACTATCAAAATTTGAAAAGAAAGGGTTTAGAATCAAATTAATTTCATGAATTCGGAATTTAGGCCAATAAAAATAAATCCTAAAAATTTATTTTACTTTTAAAAGAACAAACACATTAAGAATGCATCTAAGCCTAAACGAAAGCAATTACGTTCGGACGAAGTTCTTGATAGTAAACAAACTTCGCGATGTCTTGTGTTTACTTTCCCATCCGCACACACACATCAAACCCCATAGATCTAAATTCTCCCAAGGAATGTCGTAGCATTTCAAACCGAGTGAGAATTTTTAACTTAATAATCTGGGTAGAGAGAATGCCCTCGGCCTTTGAAATGTCTCTCCAGTGCAAAAATTCCATCAAACTCTTGCTAGAACCGTCGGAATAACTGGATGGAAGGCCATTAAGCAGCCCGCCCGTGGATATCCCATAGTGAATGAAAGATGGCTTTCATTCTCTCTTTACAGCAGCCACATCAAATGGCCATTTATCTTAAGCGAAATATCATTTACTT
>BPLQ01007844.1:2324-28594 GCA_021605075.1 Caerostris darwini
TTAAAAATAAATAGATGACACTAATGAAGAATTTGTATCTCTATGTTAAATAATCATTAATTTAAATAAGAACTTATTAATTGTTATAAAAATTTTATAATTAAAAAGTTTTCTGTCATGCTTTTCACTTTAGCATATATCTGATGTATGAGGAAATATAAATTTTCAAAATTAATTATTAAGATTGTCATCAGTTTTTGATTGTAAAGTGTCATATTTTAATTGTTGCCTTATTTTCTTATGAAATGTTGATTATATTATAACCAAATTTTTTTTAATTATATCTGAAATTTTTTTTTAAATTTATTAAATGTAAGTAGCAACAGGCCTTTCAGGATTAACAATTGATAGATCATCCTATAATTTATAGATTGAAGAGAAAGGCAAAATATTAGATTCTTTGTTAGTGTATAAAAGTGTGTCTTTAACAATTAGATTCAATGAATTATTACTAAGTGTCTTTTTTTTAAGAGTATTTCTTTTAATGTGATCCCAAGATCAGTCATCAACCCTATACAGCTGGCAACTTTAACTATATAATCAATTAAAATTTGCCTGTAGCAAGAAAGACTTTTGTCACCATTAAATAGTGGACAGTGTATTAAAAAGGAATTACATTTAAATAAAAGATTTTATCCTTAGAAGAAAATATCTTTTTAAAATATGTAGACATTCATATTGTTGAAATTAATTACACCTTAATATATCCAATTTATTTTGCAATTTGTAATGAATAAAATTGCTATACAAATAGATTTTGTTGAATTTATCTTATACAACAGATGTTATCAAATGACAATGTATTATTTTATTTATTAATATTTTCTTACATTGAAGATGCTTAATATTATATTTCTTTTCAGTAATTATTAAAATATATGTTTATAATATGCATAAAATTTTCTATTTAAAAATACTTCCTTATTAATGGAATATTAGATATAATAATGCAAGTAAACTTAATTTAATTATAAATATTATTCACATTTTTTCTATTGTTTAATAGACCAAATGGCTCATCGTGATCAAGTAATGTTGACAATTGACCTTGATGAAATTGCTGAGATGTTTAAAGAGTTATGTGATGCTGTTAGCCATAATGCTCGTCGATACACAACATTGTTTGCAGAAGTTTTTCAAGAAATGCTGCCTAACTATAAAACTCAAGAGATGAATATGTTAAAATAATGTGTGTAGCAATTTTTTAATTACATTTTCTATAGACTTATAGTGTCTGTGGGAGGGGGGGGTTGAATGCATGATTCTCAAATTAATGGGGTGTGGATAAGTTAAAAAAAGTATTTGATTTTCTTACTCAAATTAAATGACCTTTTATGTATGAAAAACTTTCTTTTAAAAAAACACATGGAACATTTTTAGATAGATATAAACTTAATTTTCTGAACATTAAAAATTATGGTAAAATTGCAGAATGGGCGTTGTTGTGATTTTGCGTTAAAAAAATCTTTTCGTTAATTTGCGCTAAGTAATGGTTTGCAATTGTAAGTGTAGTGAATGCAAACAGTACAAGAAACCTGGGTACCATATTTGGCAACATATCTCGTAGTTGGTGCCAAAAAAAGTCGTCAAATATTCCCTACGTCTATTTTGCGATTTGGCCAAAATTGCCTTCTAATTGATAAAAAATAGTTTTAAATTTAAAATTGTTCATGATCATTATTTTTTTATTTATCTATAGCTGTTATCAGAATAGCTCAAAACCAAATATTTTTAATTGAAAGAAATTTATGATTATGCACTAAATGACATTTAAATGTTTGTTTATGTAAGAAATTACATATTATTTTAGTAATCAAAACATTTCAATATACATATAAGTTTATTGTGCAGAATGATATATTTTCTTTTAATTCTGATCCTTGATTATCTAGTTTTTCAATTAATACTGAAATTGATTTTCAGTTTAAAAAAATTTTTTTTTATTGATGTTATATTAATTCCATAAACTGCTACAAAATTTTATGATGAAATGTTTAAGAGGGTAACATGACAGAATTTTACTTTGCTAAATAAAGATTAAAAGCTATAAGTTTGAGAATATTTTTTCCTTATTTTTTTTGCATGCATGTGCTATTTATTCAAATTATTGTATAAAAATGTTGTGAAATAAAATAATTGATTACTTTTAAATAATTTAACATGATCATATCTTACATTTTATTTACATTTAGTTTTATTTATATAGAATAAATTCTTTATAAATGCCGCTCATTAGGAAAAAACTGTTACTTACAAAAGTTTTTGTATTAAATCAAATAAAGCTCTTTGAAACTGCTTATTAAACACTTTTTAATTCTTGTTTAGATAGCCATGAGTTTAAAGAAAACTTCTTGATAACTGAAGTAGATTCAAACTTAATTTCTTAGTAAATTCGGGAGCTATTTTTATTATTATTATTATAGATGTAGCTGTTACTTTAAAAAATATTATGTTTTCAAATTCAAAATATGTTTGATCAGGTTTAAATCTGGTGACTGAGAAGATATTTTAATAATGTCTTTACAAATTTAATGTAACCGCAATGAAACATTCAATGCTCTGTTTATTTTATTTTCACCCTTGTGAATTTTAATAGAAATTTCATATATGGAAAAACTTATGTAGGGAACTGAGTATAGTACAATTTCTAATAAATCTTATCAAAAATGTAAATAATTTAATACTATTTTGCTCATCACTTAGGTTGGGCCTGAAAGATATTCTAGATTTATATATTCAGCATCGCTTAAAAATGGATGCCATGAATCATTCAGAAGGTGAATATAGAGATCCTAAAAATCAATATCCATCAGAATTGTTGTGTCGTTTGTAAGTATTTTTCTTTTTCGTTAAACCTAACAAAATAATTATTTAAAGAAGAAAACTTTTGTGCTTACTTTCTTATAGACAAACTTCTTTATAAAGTTTCTTCTTAAAATGTGTTTTTTATTTCTTTGTAATGTTTTAAAATACTTGATTAAAGATAAATTAACAGTAGATTTAAGTATATCATAGTTTTACATACTTGTACCATGTCCAAAAAGAAAAACTATCGTACAATCACAGCTAATGCATTCTAACTATATAAGCTAATTATGATGTATGTAAATAAACCAATTACAACTATGTTTTTGATTATTTGCAAATTATTTATTTTTGATTAAATCACAACAAATTGAAAGATAAAATTTCTTTTTTAAAAAATGTAACATACATAGGTTTGGCATTCGTTAATTCTAAATATGTCACTATTGCATGTGACGGTTTTACCACATCATGAAGGATTTTCATTATTTTTCCAAAAAATATTGAAAAAACTAAAAGATGGATATAATTGTTTACAATTTTATAATAATAAGAACTAAACATATTATTATTTACTATCTTAGTCATAAATTAATAAAATCTCGTGCGAACTCATTTTGCTTTCTGCTTTTGCTCTGTTCTATTTCAGATTCAGAGTTAACGCATTTTCACTCTATTTTCTTATATATCTTTTTTATTTGATCTAAAGTTTTCGTCGTGTTCATCAATAGTGCGTTCCTTACAGAAAAAACTCTTAATGTAGAAAATAAAATTTTGGACACATATTTCATCTCAATGCCTTAAATAAGAAAAATAGATTCTCCACAATTTTATTTTAATATTAAGACATTTTATTTCCCAAAGCATTTTTATTTATGCTTTCAAAAACATCTTAAGCCAAATGTTCAGCAATATTAAATTTGTTTTTGAAATCAAGATCTGTTAACATTTGAACACTTGAAGATCCTACAAAAATACTTTATTTTACTTTGGCCTCGCATATGAGTGGAAGTCATTATTCATACAGACAAATCCTTCTCATACTTATTAATTCATTGCTTTTAAAAATTGTTAAGACCAAGACTTATTTTCCCACTTAACAGATACGCTATAAACACTATATGTGCTTTCTTTTTTACTAGGATACTGCACAATTTCTCTCTGTAATTTCACCTGAGATTAAACATGTAAGAATGCAGATATGATTTTTATAATAATGAAGGACAGCTTTTTTAATGCTAGGTAAAATTTAATCCTAAAATAAAATAAATGGTCTTCTGTGCAAGAGTTAGACAAATCTCAATTCTGTTAACTCCATGATTTTGGCATTACCATGAATCTCATTATTCATCAGTCAAAAGCACAAAATTGAAACAGAAATACAATTGGAACCTTAAACCAATTGTGGTGCAAAGCCTCTAATTTGGAACAAACATTTGACAATCGCATAATTCTTTAAATTAAAACCTAGCCTACAATTTAAACTTTAAAGCAATCGTTTCCTCCAAAATAAATGGAATAAGTCTGAAAAATTTGGATGCCATTATCCATAGTGCAAAATCCTTTAAAATCAACCATTATTTTTACAGGGAAGAGTTTTATGCTGACTCAGTGTAATTATTATTTTTAAACAAAAACTTCTAAATTGTTTTAAGTGAAAGATATATTAATTACTGGCAAATTTTAAATTGTTTTTCTATTAGTGGAACTGTTTAAGAGTTGGCAGTTTTGGTATTTTTTGTGTGCTTATTCAAAATTTTGCTATTGAATATATATGAATAATCAATACCAATACTTTTAAAAAAATTTTCTTTTTACTTCTGATAATTTTCCCTTGCTGGAAAATTAAATTTATAATTGAAATAAACAATTAAATGCATTTCAGAAACTTTTTTTTCCTGTAAAATATCAAATTTTTTAAAGCTGTAATTAATTAATTTCGACACAAGTATTGTTTAAACCAAGTGTTCTAAAAATTGTTACATTCCAAAAGTTTCGTATTTCATACTTTGAAAAATTATATATGTTTAGTTCTAATGATTTCTGTTTTCTTCTGAAAGGTTCAGATGTTTCCTGTAGGCATTGCCAAAATATAACATACGAAGTAGACCATATGATACTTACAAATTTTATGTTACAATTCTGCAGAAAGGCTTGTGCTTTTTTGATTTTTCTGTATACAGTTTTCAAAATTTTGACTTGTAATTCAGAAAATTTCAATAATACCCGCAATCACCCATACATTGAGTCATTAATAATCTCTAAATTAATCCTATTTTAATGAAATTTTCTTTAGTTATTTTTAAAAAAGGCTGCATTACTTGTTAGTCTGTATATATTAAATTGAAATTATGTTCCTATGGACTGCCACACTCTTCAACTGATCATCATAAAATTTTAACCACTTATTATTTATTTCACAATCATTGATTAATTGCTGTAATTTACAAAAAAATTGTAATTAGTTCTTTTTTAATTTAAAAAAAAAACAGTTATCTACCTTAACAGACCTCCTGCAGGACACTTTTACATAGTTAGTTGCATGTGTTGCCTGTATCAAAAGTGTTGTTTTAGTATTATTATATTTAAAAAAAAGGGGGGGGGGTTCCAATTAAAATTGATGTCATTTTATATTTGTTATGTATATCTACAGTAATATTGTTGTATGGTTTTGAGAAAGAAAATGATCTTTGATTTTGAAAGTTGTTATTTATTCTCTTTGTTTTAAGTTACAAAAAAAAAAAAAAAAATCAATTATTGTGAATAATTTTCAAAGATGCCACAAAAAAAAAAAACATTGAAGAAAATTTGTAATAAAATAGAACTAAATCTTCTGAAATTCTAATATTGGTTTTTTTCCCCCTAATAAATTTTGAAAAAAAAAAATAATAAAAATCTATTTTCTGTAAATAGGTAATGCCCAAGTAACATCTGTTTGTTTTATAATAATGTCAAAAAAGTCACCTTTTGTAAATGTTTGATTTAATAATTTAATTGGATTACCAAAAACATGTTTAATTTTAAAACTAGGATCATCAATGTGACTATAGTTATTGCTATTATAGTTATTGTTATAGTTATCGGTTTGTATGGCTACAAGTTTGGCGGTTTTTAAGTGGCGCCAATCTAACAGCTACAGATTTGCTGATTTTCGACGCCATTTTTTAGTGCTACGAAAATGCGTATTTGGGATTTGCCAGAAACAGAACAAGATGCAATTTTATTTTTTCCGGAGCGAAATATTTTACCAAAAAAACGAAAATGTCCCAATTCCCACGACATGAAACATTATTTTGGTAAACGTAAGTTTTGGAAATGCAATTTCAGTCAGTGTGCTTATCATGTGGGACTTAGAAAAGACAACTGGTTTGAGGGAAGCAGAATTTCATTTAAAACCGCCAAATCTGTAGCTGTGGTTGGCGTTCAAAAGAGAACTGCGTGCGCGTGCGAACAACAAGATTGCTCTCTATTGGCGCAACTGTAGCCAAGGTAGCGTTAATACGAAAGTACCGTTTGTATTTCAACTTTCAGTTATTTTATAGGGTTGGGAGGAATCCAAATGGATGCCAATTAAGATGAGGATGTTAAAGGGGTCTATCCCAGACGCCAGTCATTGCATTAACGTATAATTCACGGGAAAACCATGAATGAGTCTACATCCCTTTGTATACTTTACGTATGTATAAAAAAAGGAGAACGTATCTAGGGATAGTCAAAGAGGTTACTTAAAGCGAACCTGTTATATGAGATGTTCCAAGATGAGTTGGCAGAATAGAATTCAGTTATTCTTAAATGTAAACTCATCCATAAAACAGGCACTATCTGCCAGATATTTGCAAGAATATTATTTTAAAACTGAAGTTCATTTTTTTTCTCATCATTTCGACAGTTCATTTTGGAATAGAGGGATGCACACATGATTCATTATTTTAATAGATTGCTTTCCAAATACTTTAGCCGTCATAAATAAATACATTTTGTAAAAGTGGGATCAATCTCACGGATCGAAAACATTTTCAAGGTGGGTGTATTAATGTATTTTTTGTTGTTGTTGTGACATATCCTCAGTGTCCTGCAGTGCGGGGCGGGCATCCCGTGAGTAGTCTCAAGGATGGAGGGAAGAGGGGTGCAGCTTCTGTTGTGATGGAGCACCCGTAGGTAGAAGTCTTACTTCTGCTCCGTGACGCTCTTACAGTTATAGGAGACCTACGGCTTAAAGTGGATTCCGAACCACTACAAGCATCCATGGCACCGCCAGGACTCGAACGCGAAACCTGTGGTACCGCGCGCCAGAGTGCTACACACTCGGCCATTCAGGCCCCATTATTTTTTGTATTAATGCAGCTGGCAAGCACTTAGAGAGTTTTACTTAATACTTTAAAGCAAGCGCTGCAATAGCACTACCCAGGAGGTGTGTGAAGATAGGCTACCGACGCGGAGTAGCAACACCTTCGCAAAATTCTACGATTAACCAACATCTAAGTTTCAAACCATTCTATGTTTAACCAACATCTAAGGTTCAAAGTGGCTTAC
Organism: Caerostris darwini; assembly: GCA_021605075.1. Lineage (NCBI taxonomy): Eukaryota > Metazoa > Arthropoda > Arachnida > Araneae > Araneidae > Caerostris > Caerostris darwini. The sequence continues at coordinate 9,663 of BPLQ01007844.1, forward strand.
AAACCACTCCAAACATTCATGGCACCGCCGGCACTTGCATCCGAAACCTGTGGTGCCGAGGGCCGTATTAATGCATGGGGAAACCACCGTGTATGAAGTGTACAAATGTTCATCTCTTTTGCATAACTTATGTATGTATGAAAAAAAGAAGAAATCCTAAATTAGGGTGGATCGTCACTCATGTCAAAAAAAAAAAAGGAAACGTGCTGAGTGAGGGATTTGGTTGCCATGGAGACGGGAGGGAAGTGGGGAAAGCGCGAGGAGCAAAATACAGCGAGATGATTGGACCCTTGCAGTGCCGATCGTGCGAGTCGCCCTCCAACGAGGCCATCACTCTGAAGGAAAAGAAATGAGCCTCGAATTTGAAGAGGCAGCTGCTAAAAAGTTCCTCTCTGCGAGATGTTGATCAGCGCTTCGCTGACATTTGTGACGCGTGGAAAGAAAGTTATAAAAGGTTTAGTTAGTTAGCGCTCAAAATTGTATCCATTTCAGGCAATCGAAATGTTTCTTTTTTGTAGTGGGACAAGAAGTATCTTCATTGTGCTGGGGAAAAAAAACATTTCTTTTATAATAATAGATGATTTGTCATGCAATGCAGTTGAAATGATTTGCAAATGGGTACTGGACTTAAATTGTTTTTCTTTCTAATGCAGCTGGCAAACACTTAGACAGCTCGGCCATTCAGGCCCACTGGACTTAAATTAAAAGAAGCTATTTTTTTTTTTTTTTGATACTTTAACTATTTATTCCTCATATAAAATGATTTATCTAGATAAGAATAATTATTTATCATTTTGTAAGGATTTAGGGTCATGGATAAATTGTCGTTTTGATGGATTAAAAAATAAACAATGGGTTAAATTATTTTATTTTAAATATATAAATCATGAGTAGTTTTGTTGTTACTAATCGTCCTGGTCCAGGAAAGCCTACACCAGGTTCGCAAGACCCCGTTGCAGGCGACTGGGCCATGGCTAAGGGTACATAGACAGCTTCAATTGAGCGAGGAACCACGAGGGCTGAAGTCTGACTCAACCTCGAGACAACGCTCTACGATTTCATCAGACCGGGACCTACAATTTAGAACTACTGCAAACATCCATGGCACCACTGGGACTCGAACTGGAAATATGCAGCAGGAGCGCCAGAGAGCTGGACACTCGGCCATTCAGGCCCATGTGTAGTTAATGTCATTGTAATGTATTTACACTTTTTTCATGTTTTTTTTTCAGTTGCAGCTATTATTTTGGTGTTCTTTTTCTTAATTCCAATTTTAGCTAATTAACTTTAAAGGTCTTTTTTATAATAATAGATGAAGCGGGGACTTAATAGATGGTAGTGGACTTAAACAGGATAATTGTTTTCATATTTTAACTATTTATTCCATATTATTATAATGTAGTAATGATTTATGGACATGAATAACTATGTTTTGATCGATTAAAAAAATAACAATAATTTTGTGATAAATACATAAATGATGTGTAGTTACATGTTTACATCTTTTTTCATGTTTTTTTTCAGTTGCAGTTCTAATTTTTGTGTTCTTTTCCTTTTATTCAATTGGAGCTATATATATATATATATATATATATATACTAGTATATTGGAGCTATATATATATATATACTAGTTACATATGTTGTCCTGCCAAAAATAATGCATTTTAGAAAATTACATATAGCGAAGGGAATATATTCTCCATGGTCCAGTGTAGGTGCATACTTATTTTCGTGGATATCGTTTGAACGGTCTATAAGATGAGATGCTGCAGCACCCTCTGGTGGCAAGTCACACTAAAGCGGAGGGTGGGATCCGTACTCGATTACTTATTATGAAATATTTTCATAGCGATGGGATGAACGGTGCAGACTGCAGTACACCCTGGTGGCGATTTACAACAAAGGGGAGGGTATAAAAATATTCTCCATGTTTTGCAAACACACACAAAACATTTCATCCAAGTCGTTTAGGAGAATTTCAGAGACAAACACACGAACAGAATAATTATATATATAAAGATAAAAAAAAATTTCTAGATAATAATAATTATTTATAATACAATAATGATTTACGATCATGAATAACTTGTCGTTTTGATTGACTAAAAAATTAACAATGAGTTAAATAATTTTATCATAGATATACAAATCATGAGCAGTTTTGTTGTTGTAGGAAAGGTCCAGAAGACCCCGTCGCAGGATCCATGGCAGCTTCAGCTTAGCGAGGAACCACGAAGGCACTGAAGACGGACTCAACCTCAAGACGAAGGATCCTATGGGACAGGGACTTATGATTTAAAGTGGATTCTGAAACGCTACGAACGCACCGCCAGCACTCGAACTCGAAACCTGTGGTATCGAGTGCTAGACACATTCATATATTACTGCTTAGGTATATACACCTTTATTCAGTTACTGTCATTAATTTTTGTGTTTTTTTCCTTTATTGCAATTCGAGCTAATTTATGTATATATATTTAACCCAGACATTTAATGTGGGGCTTGATGGCCGAGTGACTAGCGCTCGGTGCTGAAGTTCAGGTTTCGAGTCCCGGCGGTGGCATGGATGTTTGTAGGGTTTCGGAATTCACTTAGAGCTGTAGGTCCCTGTCTTATTAGCCTAAAGAGTGCAAAAAGGACCTTAGAGTGACAAACCAAACCAAATCTTGCGCTCGGTGCCACAGGGTGCGGGTTCGAGTCCCGGTGATGCCATGGATGTTGGTAGGTTTTTGGGATTCACTTTAAACCGTATGCCCAGGTCTAATAGGGTTGTTGGGCGTAGAGCTGACAACCGAGTAAATACAAAAACATCTCTCATCTCGTAATCTGGACATAGGCGGAGAGCCTTGGCCCACAAAGGGGCTGTAGATGAGGAAGATGATAGATTTAATATATGCTGATATTTGTAAAATAACTTTTATGCAGCAGCAATAATTTTTCCTACTGTATTAAGATTTTGTGGCTTAATATTTATTTACTTATACTTGAAATTACCATTTTCCTTTGCGAACTATAGTTGGATATGTCGTGACAATGCGATTCTACTTTTCAATTTATACATTGTTCCATTTAAAAAAAAGACATACATCAAAATCGTTACTTATGTAGATGTGAATAGTTACTTGTCGTTAAAAATGTGAATGTGTCTGTTGACTTGGTTAAGCCTTTGATGTTCAAAAAGATCTTTCCAAGATCAGATATTTATGTATTAAGGCATTCGAGGTTCTTGTAAAAAAAAACCCCGTTCTCTCGAAAACACACGAGTTTTCATTATGACCTAATTTATTTCACAAAAAAGAAGCGGCGTCCAATAAGAGAAAAAGAGAGCGCGATGTCTAAGGATCAACAGCGATGGGTTGCCATGGCGACCGGAGTGGAAATGGGAGGCTAAAAATAGACCCGCGATGACTGGATGTTCTCGACAAGAAATTAAGGAGGGGACAAAAAAGAATTGAAGATGCCTTTCTTGAATATGACTGTATATTTTATCTCCGTTTTGTAGACATTTCGCTGATAATTTAGAGTGAGGTGACAAAACAAGCAAGTCTTCTTCGACGGGTTAATCCATGTTTTGTTGCATTGGCACTTTATGATGTGAAAGCCGTTCGAGCAGATCTAGGACAGGAGCACTGCAAGGACATTGAGCGGCGTGAATGGGTGGCGACCTCCAAGCGCTATTCACTCTGGCTAAAGTCGTGGAATGAACCTCTGAAGCCGACAGATTGGAAGAAGAAGCTTTGGGAAGTTCGCAACCTTCCCTAGCGAGCAGATCAGCAATTTCATTTCCGTAGATGCCCACATGGGGGAGAATCCACTGCAAAAGGTTCAATGCGTCAACAAATATTTATTTACTTTAGAAAAAACTAGTTCAATTATCTGTAAGATGAAACAAAAAATAAATGTGGAGTCCCCAGCGAGATATATTTGTGGTCTGTTGAAATGAGCTTACTGAACAGGGTGTCTCTCTGTAGCAAAAGAGAAAGAAGAGCTTAAATATTTGCATCAGTTCGTTACATGTTTGATTTCATTTCAACATCTTATGTTAATATTGGAGTGTTTATGAGATAATTTTTAGGACATCAAATAACTTTCCTTGCACTAATCCCCCATTTCAACTGAGATTTGCTCTTGGTAAGGTTACTGAGTGATCTTGGTATTTCTGCAAAGTTCGATATATATCTGGGAATCTATAAACTGGTTTAAAGAAAGGAATATATATTTTTAACGAATTTCGTATCTGGTAAATTCTGTAAATAATTTACCTTATAAACATCGATGCCTTGCTGATGGATCCAAAATTTTAAATTCTGACGCTAAAGAAAACGAAACGATATTTCTCTCTATTTTCTAGAAGGTTGAAGAGCAGTAGATCTTCAAAGACTGCCCGCATACCTGAGAAGTGTTTCTTGAATGTCTCTGGTACTATGATAATGTCGGTATGATAATTATCTTTATTATTTGATTTAGTTTACCATTAGAATATATATTATTAATATTGTAAATATAATCTTTTTTCATGAATAGCGCAAATGTTTGAAATTTGCCGCCATTCATTATCTTGTAGAGTTGTTAGTAGCGAAGCCAGGATTCGAACCCGAAGCTTGTGGTACAAAAGGCAAGGGGAATATAAATTTCGAAAAGGATCTAAATCTACCCCATGAAAAAAATAAAAAATTAGACTGCAAAAAGTTTTGGAAAATTTTGGCGTTCCACTGACAAAAAATACTACCATGGAAAGATTGTAGACAATTGCAATTGGAAGTCAGTATGGGTTTTAATAAAGAAAATTAGAATGAATCCTGAGTACACAGGCAATTTATCATAATTTTTTGTGCAGTTTTTATCCAATAAATCCTAATACAAGTGTGAATTAAAAATCATCCTGCAACATTTATTGCGTTTAAAGAAGATTCTTGAGAATAATGAAGAATGCATTTTAAACGTAATGAAAATTAAGAAAGAAAAGTTAGGGAGGCTGGATAGAATAAACAGTTTTTGTAATTTCTTTTTTTAAAAAAGGACTCCTTAATTTTTGAAAATAAGAAAGAAATCACAAGTGACATCCTGCGCAAGTGTCTTTTAGCAAAATGCCCCTGTTACAAATTTAACTCTTTCAGGTCTAATAGGCTGATTGTAACACAGCAGTGTTGGCTTCTTTTTCTGTTCTTATAAATAAGCACACTTTCAGTTGATATATAAAGTATTTATTCACATTCCAACAATACGTATTTGAGCAACTGCCCGCCAACCACACTCACATTCCTTCTTCTGCCCCTGCTGTTACATTTTTCATCCCCGTATAAGCATTCGCCTTATATGGAGTTACAGGAGGAGGAGTTATGCCAGAGCCTCTTGGTCGTGGCGCTATCTATTGTCATTCACAATGACAAATAGTTTACAGCAGATGCATGAGAAATGAATGAATAAAAAATAATTATGTCAAAATGTCCCTTAAAAAAAATGTCCCTCCCGTTCGTGATCGGCGACAACTGAGTGGTTCACTTCTTTACGAATTACATCGCGTATATTAGTAATCTACGAAGTCTTACACGGAAAGAGATTTAGATGCTCAAATTATTGTCTGAAAAATATAGTAATATAAAAGCTCAATAATTAAAATATATGATTCACTCTAACTACATGTACGTTAATTTCATGCGCAGCTAACGTTCTGGCAAAGCCCGATGATGACATGTGTTTTACACTCACAGAGCTATTAAACTAAATAATTTTATTTCCAAAAAAATAATTATCCTTGAAAATCGTTTGATTTCGATGAAAATATTATTACATAACAGGTATACTTATTGGATTCTATCAATTGAAGTGAGTATTTACAGTGCGTTATAAACTGCAGGTAAAAATTAAACCATCTAAAAAAACAGAGGCAGACAAATTTTCTTAAAAATATTTTCTAAATATATTAAGTGTTATGTTCCAAAAACTGACATGCAGCAATAAAAGAAAATATTCACAATATTTATAGTTTTTTGAAATATTTTTCAATAAGATGCATTGAAGTAGATTTGTTAATCGAAATGATTTTATATGTTATTATAGAATTTGTAAGGAAATGTTTTTATATGTTATTATGCGGACTTTTGGCTTACATATTAGAGAATTGGTGAAAGTAATAAAATACCTTTTTAAAGCAATGGAAATGAATTTAGTAAAAAGATATAATGGCCTTTCAGGTAGCAATCATCCAACAGTTGTTCTAATTTTTAATGTAATATATGCAAAGAAAATACACCGTTTCACTAACTTTGGTATTACAGAATATATATCAATTTGCCAACTTGGCAGTTTTGCATTTAATTTTGAGGAAAAACTAAAGAATCACACTTTTCTTTTATATTCTTTAAATATCAAATCACTATTTTAACCCGAATTTTTAACTTTGGTAATAAAATAAATTCCTGTTTATTTTGCTGCATTATTCATAGACCTGCAATGATTGCTTTAAAAATTATAAGGGATATTTATAAGAAGTGCAGGTTTTGTGCAATGGATTTCAATATAACATGCTAATTGACTTTTTGAAATATGCAATGATGCTTCTCCAACTGTCTAATAGGATACTCGCCAATACGACACTCCATTGAATCTGAAGCACCTGCTGAACCATGACATGGTGACGAGTCCTTTTTCCTGTTTAAACTATCCACCACTTTGCATGCTAAATTATGAACCATTTTGTGCAACAAATTACTTTACAATTGTGTGCATTTACTATATTTTACAAAAATTGTTCTTAAAATGATAAGGCTAAATTTTTTTTCTATACAATTTTGCGAAAAATGCTTGATGAAATTATTCTTAGATTGCATTCAATTAAACTTTATTCCTTAAAAGCCTGCAATAACAGATTAAATGATGCATTATAAGACTAAATTAAATAAATAAACTCAGAGTACAGAAATACATGTTATTGTCACAAAGTTCATTACGCAATATCACTCTATTTACAGAAATCAGGTGAAAAGAACTTCATGGAACACCACTTTAAATTAGACGAAATTTAAAAGTGGGCATTCATTAAAAATAAATATAATTAAAAACTAGAAATATAAGCAATACAAGTAATTTCGTAAAATATTTGCAATGTAAAGTATTTAACCTAAAATTTATTTTTTTAGGAAATGTCGTTTAAAAGGTCCTGATTTAAATATTTTTCTATTCATTTAAATTGGCAATATTTAATGCAGCAAAATACATTATTTCGTAATATATACCATAGTTAAAGATAAAATAAATATTTAAATAATTAACGATACTATCTTAATTAAATAATATTTCACTTACTATATTTAAAAATTTAGTTAACGTGGGAAGTGAAACATATTTCGATTTTTGTGATATTCTGGTTACAAATTAATCAGTGTTGCTAATGAAATTTTATAATAAGTTTGGATTGCTAGTAATTTTATTCTCATACATTTAAAATCATAAATCTCTAATTTTGTATGAATTATGAGGTGTTATGTTAAAGTATAACACGTTATTTGTGCTTCAAGAATTGTTAAAGATCATACATATTTGAAATAAAAATGAAGCTTTTTAAAATGTTTAATATCCTCTGTAGGATTGTTATGCATATATTAATAAATAGCGAGAATGTAATTAATAAATATGATTTGAAAAAGTTTTCAACAGAATAGAGTTTATTGCACTAGTAGGAAAATGGCTTCACATACATTTGCTAAACACACAAAAATATTTCGTAAATTTTTCACTGCGGAATTAATATGAAAATATTTTTTACATATCTAAAATTTTATTGAGAAATAAATTCAGATTAAATACAACGTGTACAATATAAAAATAAACATTATTATAAAAACAAGTAGGATACTGTAAAACAATTTCAGACAGTTGAACAACTCAAGTCAAATATTAAAAATTCATTAAAAAACTTTTTTCAGTTAAAAACAATACTTATGCTTGCATTAAATATAATGCTTGTCTTTTATTTAAAAAAAAAAATCTTATCTAATTTATATTACATTTTACGCGATGACTCTGCCTCAATACATTTTTTACTTATACATGCAGTAAAATCTTGACTCAAATCAAAGAATTATTTTTTTTTAATTTCATTATTCAGCATAAAAATATTGTAATGGATTGTAGCAAGGTAATACATTTTTATATTTCTAAATATCACAATGAACAATACTTTGTTCTATTATTACTATATGCATTCTGTAAGGTATGATCTTTCCATCATCATCATTCAGGATGTAGATTACCTTGGCCGTATATGGCCTTAAACTTCAAATCTGGTACTATGTGAGGCATTGAAAAACAAGACATTAAAAAGAAGGCAGTGGGCAATGGTCATGTCACACGGTAAAATAACAAGAAAAAAAGGTTAGAAAAGTTAAAAAAGAAACGGAAAAGCCGAAAAATAGCATGGTACAGATAAAAAAATAAAAGAGCAATTAAATAGTTAACTTAAAACATTTAGCGATGACTTTCAGATGGCGAATTAGCAGCTTTCAGTTGTGCATAGAAGTTATCAATACCTGCAAGCATGTTGAAGACACCAGTAACTTCTTGTAGGACGTAAGCTGTTTTGGCAGCCGTATCAGAATCAAAATCTTGCCAGATGTTTTGGCGATCGGGAATCACGGATATCTTTCCATCTGCCAAAGATGTTCGACTATTTATCAGTTGTGTGGGGCGAGTCCTCAGGAGTTGCAGATGAGTCTGAATGCCTTCTCCGGGTACACCAGGCTTCTCTGTGATACAAGACCGCACATGTTTATTCAAATCGCATTTGAATTTGTATAATTTTCCACAGCTATCACAAACATGAGGTCTGTCTTCAGAATGAGTTTTCTTATGTCTGTAAAGTTTTGACTTGTGAGAGAATGTTCTGCCACATTCTTCACAACAGTAAGGCTTCTCTCCTGTATGAATTTTTTTCTGATCGTTCACGTATTCCTCTCGAGTGATTATGAATGTTTTTCCACAATCTTCGCAGAAATGACTCACTTCCTTAGTGTGAAGCTTCTTATGTCTGTTCAAAATGCTCATTTTATTGAAGTTTTTTCCACAAAACTCACAATTAAAGGGTTTCTTTCCTGTATGAATTATTTCATGTTTCTGCAAATGGTTTCTGCATGTTCTTACATGGGAACGTCTTTTCACAGAATCGGCACTGATGCTGATGCTGGTTGGAGAAATGCGCTTTTATATCCTCTTGAAGCTCAAAATGTTTCCCAGATTTAATGCACTTGAATGGTTCTTCAGATGGTGTCCTATCCGAAGAAGACATATTGAATACTTCGCAACTCAGATTAATTAAAAATATATAAATTTAAAACAATGTATGTCATATGCAGTTGTCACTCTAAACTGTTGCACGTCTCATGAGCAATTTTACACACAATCTGTCTAGTTCAACATTTTGTGTTGCCAATATTTTTTACATAAGTATTTTTATGATGAAATTTTTTTTTCTTAACGAGTTACGCCCTATATAACTAACTTAATCATAGAATAGAAACTAAAATCCTAAGAAAAACATAGAATTTAATACTGAAATTCTGATTCGTTTTTAATAAGATTCGATTTTTAAATTAGCAAATTGGGAAAAATTATTAAATGACATCTACATTTTTTCTGAACCTGAGATTTCCAAGTTTAAAGATGTTACCAATTTTCTATTTTAGTAAGAAGAATATGCATAATTTTTCATGTTTCTTTTATATTTTTTTCCATGGGTAAACATTTATGGGGTCAATGGCAATGCCTTAAATACGTTCAGTTCGAAACAGTTTAAAGTTTTTGATAGGATTTACCATTGAGGCAAATTGTTTAGTAATGTGTATTATAAAAATTAAAATAATTGATAAGGAAATACTTAAAATTTAGGGAATCCCTTTGGTGGTTTGTCGCTCTACCGTCATCTTATGTACACGATAGGTTAAACAGACCGGGACCTACGGTTTAAAGTGGATTCCGAACCACTACAAAACACCCATGACACCGCCGGGACTAGAACCTGAAACCTGTGGCGCCGAGCGTTAGCCACTCGGCCACCAGACGCCCAGGGAATCCTTTTAGAATAATATATTCTTTTGTAGTAAATTTGTTTTGTTAATTTTTGTTTCATAATGAAAAAAAAAGTTTAGTAACTTCTAAATAAATAAAACATTACTGCCATTTCTTTAGAACTTTTCCATTTCTTTAGCCATTTCTTTATTTTGTTCGAAATATTAACATAAATTTAAAACAACACAATTGTACAACTGAAATCAGCATCTGTTTTAGGAAGAAATATATAATATTACTTATTTATGTAAAACTTCCTAAAACAGAAACGCAACACTAAAAGAATAATTTGAATTTACAACTCAGAAGAATTTAATCAAACAAAATTACTATCACACACAAATAAAAAAAAATATTTATATATTTATAAGAAACACAAACTTTAATTTAGCAAATAGTACAGTTTAGTTAAGCATAAGCATAATTTTATTATTTAAATTCTAATGATGTTTTCAATTAGATAATGCTGCAAAAATTAAAAACTTTTTCAAATGCTTCATTATAAAATATTTCAAAAAGGTCAAAAGTTCAAAACAAGCATTAAAAGTAATATATTTTTTAATTTAAATAATGCTTAAGAATAAATATTAATAAGAATTTTTAAAACATTATCCTATTATTAAAAAATTAGATCGAGTTTTCTTTTTTTAAAAATCATATTATAGTTTAATTGGATAATTAAAGTTATTCCATGATTTATTGAAATTTAGAATGTTAAACTTAATTCCATAATTTTAGTAACTTTAAAAGTGCTGTTGGAATACGAAGTTGAAGGAGATAATTAATTACCTTATGTTAAATCAATATTAAAAAAACTCATTTTTGAGGAGTGTATCAAGGCAGGCATTTTTTTTTTGTTTTTTTTTTTTTTATTTATTTTTTTTTTTTTAAATATAAAAAAACTAACAATCTTATTTTCTTTTGAAATACAAATATTTTTTTGAAAAATTATATTCGGTTTTTGAGTTATGTTGTGATTTACAGTATCAATTATCAAACCGTTGTTCTAACCTACAATGTAACGTACGGAAATAAAATACTTGTTAATGTTGTAGAAAGATTTAACATCCTCAATTAGCCAAACTGCTAATTTTGCACTGTATTTCGAGAAAATTATTGCTTATAATTCTTAAATATCGAATCACAATTTTTGCCCGAATTAGGAACTTTGATAATAAAATAAAATCCGGCATATTATGCCACACTATTTATGACAAGAAACAAACGTGCGATTTTCCATTTAAAATAAATAACGTATAGTTATTAGGCTGGGAAATGTTGCATTTCAATATAATTTGCTTTTAAAATACATAGTGAGCTTTGTTCAGTTATACTCGCCAATAGGACACTCCTGAAGCATTTGGATTTCTTTCCTGTTAACCTTAAATTCTCTCTTTTTCTTGATCAATTTTCTGTAGTCAGTTATTTTTTATTTGCGTGCATTCATTTAAGTAAAAAATAACTTTATTTTGATTTTGCTCTTTTTGTACTCTGATAAAAATTTACGTGCGTACTATTTTTTGTTTCTAATGCAGCTGGCAAACACTTAGACAGCGTCGTCTTGGATGCCTTAAGGCAAGCGCTGCACAGACGTTACTCATTTTGGATTACCCAGGGGGCGCATGTAACTTGAAGATAAGCCACGGAGTCACAATGCCCCCGGACCTACTGTTTAAAGAGGATTCCGAACCACTACAAAACACCCATGGCACAACCGGAACCCGAACTCGGAACCTGTGGTACCGAGCGCCAGAGCTCTAGCCACTCGGCCATTCAGGCCCACATGCATACAATTTGATGGTTAAATTAGTGTGTAAAAATGTTTGTTGAGTTAATTCTAAAAAAATAATGTTTTATACAGATACTTATATTCAATTAACTTATCTTACTAATTAAAAACCTGTAGTAACACTCTTAAATATATGTCGTAAAATTAATTATAAAAAAATGAGAACAGATTGCTTAAATTCGTTGAGAACGTTTTCTGAATACCTTCTTCATTTAAATAAAAAAAATGTAAATAATTTAAATTTTATAAATGGACTTATTTTTAAAAATAAATAATGATTAAATATTAGAAATTTAAGCAAAAGATTGTACAAAATTATGAAAGTTTCGAAATTTACTAGCAATCAAAAGTAAAATTAACAAATTTATTTTGTAAGGAAATTTTGCCATTTTAATGTATTCTGATGTAAATATTTTTTTATTCATTTAAATTCACAAAAAAATTCGAATCATAATTTTAAAATCACTACATTTAATGCAGCAAAGTACATTATTACTTAGTGAATAACTTGCTAATAATAAATTTAACGAAAATAATTAACAATAATAGCTCTTACATAAATATTAAATATTTCACACAATATATTAAAAAAGTAGTTAACTCGCAGTAAAAAATATTCCTGTTGTAATGAAATTGTGGTTACAATTTAATTAGTGCTGTTAATGAAATAATTTTATACTTACGCTTGGAAAGCTAGTCTATTAAGAGAAATGGTTTGTCTTTTTTTTTTAATTTTTTTTTGGGCAATGAAAAATGTTTCCAATATTTTTAAATGTATGCATTCATGAGAAGATAATTATTTTTGTGTTTTAAACTCCTCTTCAGTATGAAAGTGTCGTCCAGCGGGTAGTGACCACCGATGAGCCGTTGCAGGAGCGGTTTGTCGCTCATCTTGTGCACGCTTTTTCCTAAACAGACCACGACCTACAGTTTTCCGAACCACTCACAGACATTCATGCCACCGCCAGGATTCGAACCTGAAGCCTGGGATGCCAGAGCGCTAGCCACCGGGCCGCAAGAAGTTGTAGGAGCAGAACAAAGCGCTTCTCTCAGCACAAAAAAAAAAAATGGCTGTTGGAACGAGCCAAACTCATAAAGGTACAGAGCGAAAAAAGTTTAGTTCTAAATTTCCTAATGACTTGATTTATCAAGATGTTAGAAAAGTGCAGTTATATTTAATCAAATTACATTGATTTATAAATGCAGAGGGCAGAATGGATTCAGCTATGTTTTTTCTCTGTTTCATTTAGAATTAATTAAATGCAATGAATTTCTCAACAAAATAAATTTTCAAAAACAATAATTTTTCAAATCATCCCATAAATCCAATTTTCCAAAACAGGAATTTTTTCCAAATATTTCACTTAATAATTACAATGTTTTTCATTATCGACAGCATTTTAAAAAAAGGCATTACAATTTTTGGTAAAGGGGGAAAAAAAAAATATTTATATCAAATTTTTCATCTGCAAATCAAAGCTTTTATTTAGATTTTTTGAAAATGTTATAATATTTATGTTGTTTTAACTTATTATAGTTTTGATTTATTTTTTGGCTGAATCTGAGGTTTTTCTGTTTACCTGTAGAACTAACTAATTTTTTTTTTTATTTGATTCAAGAAATACCGCATATTCTTGAATTGTGTTAAAATCAAAAGATCGGAAAGAATATTCTTTTTTTAGTAAAATCTCATTTATATCCTAACTGTTTTGGTAGAATTAGGAGATTTAGTTTAAAATGGTAAATGTCTTTAATTCTCAATCTTTGACTAACAGTATTGTATCCAATGCAACTGTTCAATAATCGCTATTAAAATATGTTTTTTTTTTCACTTTAGCTGTTTACTTATTTAGCATATAAAAATTATTTCCTCAGTTGTTTAGAATTTCATACAAAATATTGATATATTTCTCATGTGTGAGAGAAATTTTAACAAACATAATCTGTTTTTAAATATTTTATATTGAATTATCTACCTTAAAAGCATTTAATAAAATTTACTGTTTGTACTCTCCTTAGTAAAATTTTTGCTAAGAATAAGTCACAAAGATTTTTTTATTGGTTTGAATAATGCTATTTCTTACCATTAGCAGAACCAATCTTAATTGTGATATAAGCACGTATCTGTGAAGGAAGGTTTGTGACAAACTCTATGCATCAGGATTTTTAACCCATTTTTTTTATTGTAGTAGATATATTTAGTAAACATTCACTATAAACTTGTAAAAAAATAGGGTTTAAACCTTACTTGCCAGAAAATAAAAAATAAAATAGTAAAAATACTGGTATTTCTAATGTGACTTAGTTATCTATGTATTTAACAAAACATACAAAATTCTTGTTATGAATGTATGTAAGATTTGTTTCTGTGCTAATCACCAGATGGCACAGTCAACCCAGTCCGGCCATTACTTATTTGCTAGACTGGTAGAGATGTATACTTTGTTAAAAATATTCGGATTTCTTTATAGCTCTTGCCGATTGAAACATCCAGAGGGCTTTCTGGACCCTCCAACGAGTCCTGAAACAAGTAAGTCAAGAGTTTAAACAATTTATTACTAGAGCAGTGTCCTATTCTCGCCTGATTTACCTTTCTTTCCATTACAGAACGCATTTTCCCGAGAGAGAGATGTATCCGGAAAAGTGTGCTTCTGTGTCTCAATTCAAGCTTTACTTGGTTTTGCTTACTTTTTACTCGTGGCATCCACTTGACACTCAAATAGGTGGAGGTAATCAGAACATGAACAAAACAAAATTTTTATGAAAAAAAAAAGTTGAATTTGTCTTATTTAATGTAAAGATCAGACCTTTAGCTTTTATTGACAGTTTTGAGTTTGTTTCCAGAGTCATTAGAAGTTGATATACAGCTCACGAGCTATTGGGATACCGAATTAATGCATTCAAAATTTACAACTGAATTTCGTCCTTTACAAAAATTTCCTCTTTAATACGTGCAAGAGGAGGAGTCAGCATTTATGTTAGGGTAGCACTGGTTCATCATGTTAATTTGTTGTGAACACTTTACGATAGAGAAAGCGAAACAGGAATGAAACGAATTTCTTAATAATTACTAAGATTGATTGGTTTAAAATCTTTTTCATCTAAAGCTAAAGTCATTATTCTATTAAATTTATTAAATTACTTGCATGTTATTGAACTTAAACAATAAATCCGGACATTTTTTTTTGTTTTTATTATTATTTATTTGCAGAGATTGGAAGGTGACGAGCGTGCAAGACTTTCGTGAATACTGTTATAAATTGACTAACGTGAAAACGCGTGTTTCAATTCCTATTGGAGAGCGACCTTTCAAGTGTGTGATTCAGTGTTGGCGAAGCATTTGTTGTGGAAATTGAAGGTTCATCCGAGGATCCACATAGGAGAGCGCCCTTGTCTATTTTGTTCGTGCGAGAACATATTTTCTGAAAAGGGAAGCTTGATTGATCAGGCGAGAGTATTTGTTGTCCTTAAGCATTTTCCTGGAATTCTAACTTAAAACGGAATTTTATTGTCTGCATTTATTATGTATATGCCCTCTCGTGTTCTATGAATTATTGCATTCGACACATTATATCAGAAGGATGAAAAATCAAATGAATGAGCAACTTTCTTGTTTTTATTATTACAACAGTCGATTATCTCTTTCATGAACAAACGTAGGTGTGAAGTTTCCAAAATTATTGTATTTAATTTGCGAACCTGTTTGCCTGTGTTGCTATAGGTAATGGATTTCTAAAGTGATACTTGTTGAAAGAATGGCTGGATGATTTGAAATTTTAGTGAAGTAAGAGGATATCGGGTATTTCAAACGCAGCTCGAAATCAGCTTCTTCACTACCAGATTCAAAATACCCCCACTTAAAGAAAGTTGACCCGTCAGCAGATCACCTGTACTGTTTTAACAGATTATATGAATATAATAATTCGTCTTACGAAATATTTCCATTAAGTATTGCTCTGTCATGAATGTCTTTCAAGTGTTATTTTTATTATTGTAGTGTTGAAATTATTTTCTTTTACTTATGAACACATGCTTTACGCAGAATACGTTATTCCATTAGTTAAATGTTATTATTATAGAAATTAAATTTTATGTGTGTACAATTTACTATGATGTGTCTATTTATAATTTAAAATAATGTGATAGATATATAGTTGATTTTTTTTCTTTGATGAATTTCTTTCTTTCTTTTTTTGATGCCTTGATTTTCTTGTTACTTATATAATCTATTGTGTATAAAAGATTTCACAAATATTTAGCAATACAATTTATGAATATAATGGTTTATTGACTTTAACATTATATTTATGTATGTATATAATGTGCATGTGCCTTTTTAATGAATTTGAATTGTTTGAGTTAAATTCTAATATCCATTAATAAATGCAGACTAATTCTTATTTTCTTTTGCAGAGATTATTGGCAGACTTGAAGTAAATGTGAAGATGCATCAGTGTCCCTTTTGAGAGTACCAATCATCCAACCTTGGGGACGTGAAAAAGCATGTTTATTCTGGTGACTCACAGTGGCCTTTCAAGTGTCCATTTCAGTGTGGCAAAGCGTTTAGTCTGAACGGTGCCCTACAGCGTCATGTGACGTAGAGCGTCCTTTCCTATGCTCTTCGTGTTAAAAAGAAGATTTTCTCTTAAGAATGTACTATGAGCACATGAGGACTGATATTTGAGAACAACTTTGCAAGTCTCCTATTTGTCCCAAATCATTGTCATGGAATTCTCACTTAAGACAGCATACAGAATTTCATGGAGGAAAGAGTCACCGAGGTTTCTTTCAAACAAATCAACGACGTGTGATCTTAGCAAAAGAGGATTCTCTTTCAGGAGTTCAATCAAATTTAATTGTTTTATAAAGGCTTTTCTACTAGTAAATTTTCTTGTGTACCTATTAGTCTTAATTTTTTCAATTTTAAGTATAATTGAATAAATTCTATCGGAGTGAAACTAATTAAAAATAGGTGGCCAAAGTGTTATTAGTATCATTAAAATGCTTCAATATCTATGGAATTATTTTATTAAATATTACTACTATATTTCAATATTTGGGAAATAAATTTTTATTGAGAATTTTAAAGAAATAATTTTCAAGCGTGATTTTTAAGCTTGTCTTTCAAAGATTAAAAGATGAAGATTTACTACAAAATTGTAATTGCAATTCAGATAGTAATAGATCAAGTCGGCATGCATTAGTTCTGTGGATCCCACTTGATTTCAGTTGAAATTGAAATTCAATGAAAATTGAATTCAATTCATTTGAAATTTCAGCGAATTAAAGGATCTTCATCGCTACTATTGACACAATATCAAATACCAGATGGGACCAGAATACCAGACCCATCTTCCATACATATATTTCTAAATTTTTTCATGCCAGTACTTTATTGATGAGTACTTGCCAGTACTTTATTGGTTTGGCTGCATATCAATGATTTGTTTACCTGCTTTAATCCATTATATGAGAAGGTTATTTTGCAGAAGTATTGAATGAAAATGTTTATAAATCCATTTTTTTCTTCTTTTTATTGGGCAGAGCCCGATACGATATAAAGATTTTTGTGTGATTTTTGCTTATTTTCTTTTTGACAGGTGACAACGGCCAAGAGTCTATCACCTGTCAAACAATTTATTGTGTTCTTTGTTTTACAAAAATCTCTTGTATTTTATCGGTAGCCTTACCTCCTCATGATTCTGCCCGGGCAACGTGTATATACTTAGTATATACACGGCTAAAAAGGCTTTTTATTCTCTTTATTCTTTTAACTGATTAGGTACGGATTAAATTTATCTAAAAAAAAAAAAAATTAAAAAAAATGTCAGAAAATAAATTAACTTTCCAACAGGAGCTGTTACACCGCTTTGGAATCGATGAGAGTGAAGCGAACGAAACCATGCAGAAAGCCACTAAAATATACAGAGAACTGATGGACATAACTTATTACGAAAAGCTAAAAGTAGAGAACAAGAGCCATATGCGCGACTTATTAGCAGAATTTATGGAAATTATACATGTGCAGGAAAAGTCCATTTATACCCTACTTGGAGCAAATGGCGAGCTGGAGAAATTAGTGGAGAATAGACCTACCTTTTCGGAGATTGTTAAATCTAATATAACTAAACGGACAGAAATTAAAGATAAAAGTTTAAATAGAAAAATTAGGGAACAATCTATAATTATAAAACCGGTTGATGAGGGTAAAACCTCAAACTATACTAAAGACCAACTTCAAAAGAATATAAATATTAATAAAATAAACATAGGCATTAGAAAAGTCAAAAATATATCTAGAGGCGGACTTTACATAGAGACAACAAATGAAGAAGATATTGAAAAATTAACTAAAGAAATAGAAAAAAATGAAAATATCAAAACACTATTTAAAATATCTAAAACAAAGTTAAGAAACCCAAAAATAATATTTTATAATATCTCCAAGGACACGTCCGAGGAAGAAATAATCAATAGTATTTCGGATAAATTTGTGGATGAACAAGAAAAGGATACCCTCAAAATAGCAACTTCATTTCAGGGAAAGTTTGGAAAAAACTACATTATAGAATTTGGACCTAACTCATTCAACAATATCATTAATAAAAAGAAAATCAGTATAAATTGGGAACTTATAAACTTTAGAGAATATTTAAAACCTTTACAATGCTTCAAATGTGGACGTTTTGGCCACTCCTCAAAATTCTGTAAAAATAACAAAGAAATATGCACAAACTGCGGAGAAGAAAACCATAATTGGAGAAACTGTCAAAATCCAGCCAAATGCACTAACTGCTCATTTCATAATGATAAATATAAAGCTAATTACGATACTAACCATGGTTGCACAAACAGTAATTGTAAAATATTTGAAAAAGAAATAAAAAAATCTAACAAATAGAACTGATTATGGACAATAGCAATACTAACCCAATTATTAAAGGATCACATATTAACCTTGGAAATTCAATAGCAGCCATGACTCAACTTTATCAAACAATTATTAACAAAAACTTTGATTTCTGCTCACTTAATGAACCATACTCTTATAATAAAAGAATAACAAACATCCCTACTAA